>JAVCKT010010163.1:28433-51795 GCA_032273925.1 Rhynchotus rufescens | reverse complement strand
CCCGGCCGCCACACCGGAGCGGCCGCCGCCGCCGCCGCCCTGCGCGTGCGCGCACCCCCGCCCCGCACCGCGCATGCGCGCGCAGCAACGGGCACGCGCAGGGCGGGAAAGGGCGGGCGCGCGTCGCCCCGCAGCCGTTAACGGTCGCGCTGAGGCGACGGGGAGGAAGGGGAGCGGGGACGGGGCAGCGGGAGCTTGAGAAGTGGCCCCGTTCTCAGCGCGCGCTGAACGGGCCGCCCGGCGCTTGAATCGGATTGACAGAGGGAGGGAGGGAGAAGGGAAAAAACAGGGATGTCTGAGGTTTAAATAGTTCCCGTTGTTGCACCACTCCAGAGAGGCATATTTAAAAATCATAACTAAGGTTCTGTGATTTATCTAAATAACAGCTAACATTTTCAACCATTAAGCATTCTGAGGGGAAAAAGAAAAACACTGTACAGAAGAATAAGTTGGGAAATGGAAACAGTTTTTTTCTTCTAATGATTACAGGCAATGTCTCAAACTCCATGATCTTCATACCACATAGCTCAGTGGCTGAATGTGCTAATTAATCAATCACTACCCAATAAGGTACCCTGTTTACTTTAATGTCCTATAGGTGCGTAGAACCAGTAATTATTAATCATTGCCAGTGACAAATTTGATTCGAGTTCATCGTCCTGTAATTAATAGAGCACATAGTTAGCTTTAATATCTTTATTAGTGATTACAATGACGAAAGATAAGAAAGAAAGTGGAATCTGATGCTGTGGCTTGCTCAGGTGAAGGCCTGATGTGTGGTACTCTAAGGGTGATGTTCTGCTATTACGTTTCACGGGCAAAATCACTTCCAATAAATGTATGTTCCCTATAAGGCTATGGACCATAAATAACTACAATTAGTTTGGTTTTAAAAAACACTAATTTCAAAATATTTATAGTTAAATTTATGCTGCTCTTACTATCTAAAGTGAATGAAAAAAAGAAAAATCCTACTCCAGCCTCTTGCAGTGTAGGCTTTCACTAGCCAGGTGCATGTAGATGTGAGTCTTCTTGCCGAATATGGACCACAAACACAATGGGTAGCGCCGGTACTTACAAACGAGGAGCAAAACACAGCAGACTTGAGGAGTTCTCAAGAACCACGGTCAAATAAAGTATTTTCCAGAGATGAGGCTGAAAGGTTTTTGGAGATTGTTCCACATACCTTCCACTTAAGGATGTTTGCTTGCACAGTTAAGGTCTCTGTTGCATTCTGGTATAATCCTGCATTATTTTTTTATATCAAAATAATCTCCTGAAATTCAGCCCATTTTTGTGCTGAAGCTGAAATGCAGCCTGTGTGCACGCTACAGATAGCATATAAATTATTGCAAAACCATGCTTTATGCTGCTATATTTTGAAATAATCTCTTAAGATTCTTGAAGTGTTAGCAGTTGAGTGCACATCTTCATTTACGGCCCCTACCTATGAAAAGCACGAAACTTTAATCGCCTTCTGCCATCACTGCCAGACTCCGTTCCCCTTCATCCCATTCCACAAGCGGTCCCGCACACCTTGCAGCTGTGGAACCAGCCTGGGTATCTGCTCTGTCATTAGCTGCAGATTTTCTTTGGCCATTCCTGATGAGCAACCATGCCTGAAACGCCTTTTATCTTCTGCTCCGTACATTTCCTAGTACTCCTCTGCAGCCTGGATCACGTTCTGAACAGTGCTAAAATTCAAGCTACAATTCAGGAGCTCTATCATTCCTTCAGTGAGTAGGAATAAATAATCCAGTAGTCTGAGTTCAAGAACCATGACTGTGTTTCTGACATACATCTTTTTCTTGGCAGATTAGATTTTCACTTCATAGCTGCTCTACTGCTGAAAAAAAATACATTTTTGGCACCAGCAGCATGGGAGTTGAATGTGAGAGACTGCAAAGCAGCTTCAACCCTTCCATCAGCGCACGGCTCAGAAGTGTTAATAGTAATTAAAAACTTTTTTTCCTCAAAATACATTTCACACTTTGCACATACTGAGAAATCTCTCTCACCATGGGAACTTTCAGATCACTTGTTCTGTGCAAAAACAGGTACAGTTTTCTTTTGTCAGAGCAGAACAAAGACATAAGGAAGTGCAGGTTTCATTTACTCCTAGGACACTGCAGTCTATTAAGTGCCAGTGAACTAATGAGCCTCTCAGACCTTATGTTGTTCTGGCTTGGACTGAGGCTTCAGTTTTTTAACCCTTAAGAAACTCGCTCTCCCGTGCCGACTGCGCCCTCCACGATGCTGCTGTTCCCCATCAGATTGGGCATTATGTAGTCAGGATATGAAGCTACCTGAGAAATGTAGAGTTTCTTGGCAATAAATAGGAGAGTATATTGCAAATGTGTGGATGAAAAAGTCAGAAAAACATCCTGGTCTGCAGGCCCTCAAAGCAGAATTTAAAAAGCCCCTCATGTCCTGTCTGAACGGAGCTGTGTCTGAAGAATTCCTAAGCAACTCTGCTGTGCTTTTTGGCACATTATTCCTTGGCAAGTGTGATGCATGTTGTACCTACCACAGCCATAAAAAACATTGCTACTCTCAGTTCTAATCGTAGGGGGAAAAGTTTTCTAGAAAGCAAGTTTATTGGCTAAATGTCACATTACAAAATCTACATGGTCTCCAGTATGAACCAAGACAATACTGAGATTACATGACAGAAGGAACAAAAATTATAAACAAATCAACCCTCTTAGATTTGTTTCTAAAGAACAGATTGACATTTATGTAAACATTCTCACCTGTAATGAGGTACCTCTGCAACCAAAGTAAAAATAAATAATGTTTTGTGTTAGATTTATATGAAACTAATAGAGCAAAGACTCTGAGAGTCATCAGACAGGCAGGGCAGGAATCTGCTGTAAAATTCATTACTTGTTGTCTTAAAAACTAGTTCTGCTTGAGCTTTTGGGAAGGAAGCCTAAAGACACTGGCTGTGCTTTGCAGGTAGGTGCAGCCGATGGAGAAAGACAAGCTCTTCTGCCGTGCAGTTTAGGTTGTGTTGTATTTTTGGAAAAGACAAGAGATTTGATGGATAAAGACGACAAATATGAGATACACAAATACAACATATGTCAGGAAGACTTTGCTTTAACACCACAGTGTTATTCCTATAAAAGAAAACTATACCTGAAATACAGAATATATTTGATGGATGCATAGATCCCCAAAGTCACGGTATACTAGAATACAACATCCAACAAATGCGATTTTCATGCTCTTCTCAGCATCTCAGCATATTTTCAATAACCTGGCGCCAAAGGCTGTAGGTAGCAGGAAGCAACAAGCTGAGGAGAGAGTTGGGTGCGAGGCTTCTGGAGGGCCGCTGACAAACCCAAGCTGAGCAGAGCCCTGGCTCGAGCAACAGCGGGACTCGCCCCACAGCAGCGGGGTATCTGCTAGCACCACTGGGCAGGGAGAGCCTCCTGCTTCCCAAAGCCCCCCCGGACCCTGCCGCTGGAAGCTGGAGGCAAATGAATGTCGACTATATTGAAGGCACTGCTTTAACAGCAGGGATAATGAAGCAGTGGGAGGATTCCTTCGGGTGGAGGGGTTTGCTGGTCCCCGCTCCTTAGGCAGCTCTCACGAGCTCGGCTGCACCTTCCAGGTTTGCTGGAGGGATCGCTTGGCAAAATTGTAAGGTCTCTGCTTTGCAGGTCAGAGCAGATTGAGGCTATGATTCCATTAATAAGATTTTTAAAATAGATATTGTGCCTCGCTTTTCACAATACGAACATCATGGACATTTATTACGATCCTCTGCTTTTCACCAGATTCTTTTTGTGAATAAATATTGTTCTACTAAAAAATAAACTCAGATATCAGTTGTATATCCTATCTCAGTTCATATTAATTCACAATACAAAGGGAAACCAAACCTGTTCTTACAGATGAGAGTTTGCTTCCAGAAGCATAAAGAAGATGGCACTTAAATGTTTTCTGTTAACTATTCTTCCAGAGCATCTGCTGCAGAAGGTTGCTCCTCTTCCAATTTCAGTTTGTTTTCCGCTGTAATTCCTAGAATTGCTTCAATATCTCGAATTGCCATCTGCAACAGATTCAAGGAATGCAGGTTATTTAATGGGCATTATAATGCACTCGAGCAGCCAGAATGCACAGCTGGTCGCTCCCTTCTTCCAAAGGTAAAGCAGGATCCGGCAGCCAGGATGCACCAGCTAAACCTGCTATTACTGTGGGACAGTCGGGGGAATTATTGGGTATCCACAAATCTCGGGAACCTAAAAAGCATAAAAAACATAAAAACATAACCTGCTACGGTTTGTATTTGTAATTAACCAGCCGGTGCCTTACTTCACATATGTAATGGTTAACTCACTATGAAGAAGTTATCTGGTACAGAGTTTTCTTCAGTGGTTGCTTTTCACTCCCTCAAGTCAAATCAAATCATACAAAAGTTTGCTTTTCTATCCTATAATATCTTGAAATTTTGCTTTCTTTTCTAAAACTGTCATTTCACACTCTGCTTAGCAGAGGAAATTGCAGTCATAGCTAACACTGCAAAGAACCAGATTTAAATTATGTTACGTCGCTGAAGATACAAATGTGCAAGACACTTTCCCTTCACTTCCAGCAAAATACTTAGGGTCAAGATTGCAGAAACTTTCTATAAAGGGCAAAGAATATTGAAAAAAAAATAATCTCCCTCTGGAAAATTAAGTTATCCTCTGGAATCAAAAAGAAACCTTCTAATGAGTGGCTGTGGCAGGGCACGGGCTGGATCCATTGAGCTTTATAGGCTCTTTCCTTGCAGTAAGGTTGTCCCAGCTGAGCTGGAGCCAAGGGAGAGGAACAGAACTGACTTGGGAATGGACAGGACTGCCCTGGGAATGGACAGGACTGCCCTGGGAATGGAGAGGACTGCCCAGGAATGGACAGGACTGCCTGGGGAATGGACAGGACTGCCCGGGGAATGGACAGGACCGCCCGGGGAATGGACAGCGGGCTCAAGAGATGAGAGCAGCGGCCGCCCATTCAAAAGGGATCTAAGGAGTCGTTATACAACGAGACTCATTCTTCTAAATTAACATTTCTATCTTGATGACGCCCCTTTAAAAATAAAGCAGACACTTATGACAGAATTTCCCAAGGCAGCGCCAAAAGCTGCTTTGCTACTTGCAAGGGAAAAGAAGCAGCTTTGGAGAGTCAGTTTACAAGTAATTTCAAGCTGAAGTCTATCTATTTTCAAAGAAAAAAGTTTCAAACTATTAAATTTAACTAACAGGTTCATGGGAGACTTACTATATTGACCTAGACACTGTAAAATACATACTGCTAACAAGAAAAAGGGATGGTTTAGCACTTGTTTATGATACAGCATGAGGTATTTTCAGCCCTTGTACAGAAATTAACCAGGATCGTTAGTTAATTAACACCTCACCTTAAAATTGGTCTCGCCTTGCATATTAGGTGCTGATATTTCTTGATGAATGATGAAGAGATTGCGAGCAAAGGTCATGAGGACCCCCTGGAGATCCTCTCCGATTGTTCTGTTAATGATATCCAAACAAATGAGTTTACCAATGATTCCCTTCACATGCTTAAAAACAATCGCCCTCTCATTTGTGCCTGTCTGGTGACGGAATTTAATGAGTATTTTCAATCTCACAAGGTGGCAATCTTCCGGGAGATATGAAAGATGAGGCTCCATTTTAAGTTGTCAACAGAACGGATTTGAGTAATAAATAATTTTTATTAATCAACTCTGCAGAAGCAAGCAGGAGGCTCCGGGTTACCACTGAATTAGGACAGAGACACTAGAACACTTGAAACATCTAAATTAGTCTAAAAGAACTGTTGCCTCGGCCTGCACGCCCTGCGAAAACAGATCCGATGCAGAGAAATTCCAGCAGCGTCCGCGTTTCTCAGACTGTTGTAGCCTACTTGGAAGTACAAACTTTGCTTTTTGAGGCTTTACTTTCTCAGTGGTGCCTATAGACCCAACACACATTCTGTTACAGAATCGAATATTGCACCGAGGAAGCTTGTACCTCATTTACTGACTAGAGGTGACAACGACAGCTCTACATGCAGCAAACTGCATGCTAATCCAGAGAGATGTTTTAGCTATCTCAGTGATTTTATAACCTCAATCAGATTGTTATATCCTTGAAAATGTTTTCAAATCGAAATAATGAAATTGCATAGGATGTGAGAGAAGACAAATCTGGGATCAGAATGTGTGAATGATAGAGAACAATTTCTTTCTGGCAAATCCATTGCAGTGCTGTGGTCCCGTTTATTCTGTGATCACCTGCCCAACAACCAAAGCTCGTGAGAGCAGCCTCAGCTGGAGACCCAAGGTGCTTATTAGCAAAATCTCAAAATATTCTTTTTTAGTGATTTTATTCAGCTGTGACTGCAGGTGAGCGTAGCACAGGAGCATGTGAGCTTTAAAGGAACCTGCTCCGTACACAGACCAAGGAGCTGCAAACAATCCTTAGGGCTCATGTGATTCATTCCCCGCGCTAGGGCAGGATCGATGCTACTGAGATCAGTCTTGACAGATGTTTGTCTAATCTGCTACTAAACACTGTCAATGACAACCTCACCAAGCAACCTATTTAACGCTTCACTTTCTGTCAGAAAATTTTCCTATGTTAAGCTTGATTTTTTCCGGGTGCAAGTCAAGTCCATTTCTTCTACCACCAAAGCACGGAGAACTTATTTTTCCTCTCCTTCCTGAAGCAGCTGTTTATGTGTTTATGGACTCTTAGCAGGTCTCCCCTCCACCTCCTTGTTCTCATTAAGTCTCTCCGTGCAAGTCCCATTTTCTAGATCTCTAAATATTCTCTAAATATTCTTATTTCCTCCCTTTGAACTTCCCACTTGCTTCGTAGCTTTTCTGTGCCTAAACAAGCAAGTTCTTCAACCAAGGCCTCAGCAGGACAGAGCAGGATGCAGGGATTGCTTCCACAGTCTGGCAGGCTGCGTGTTTTCACCCACGAGGACAGTCCTTATTTCTTCCATAAGACACTGATCTTGCCCACTTTGGGTCGGTCTGTGGCCCCTGTGACTCCCAGACCCTTTTCTCCAATAGTGACTGGTAGTTTTTCATCTTCACTGCTACTGGCCCCGTGTCATTTCTCGCATCTCGTTGCACCTGAGCATGATTGCGTTTTTCAGATTATTCCTTCAGTTCCACAAGATAATTTTCAATTCTATGCCTGTTCTCCAAAATACCTGCAGTCACATCCAGCAAACCAGAAAGCTGTTTCCTTGGGAAGCAACAGCCCCAAAGGAACAGTTGCAGACCGGGAGCGGACAATTTCAGACCCTCACTCAATACACCCCACTTTGACAGCAAACTGTGTGAATTTCCTGAAGGGTTTCAGTCAGTGTTCAGCAGGGTTGTGCACGCTGTGCACTTTGTGCTCTCTCAGGCTTCTTAGGGGAGGTTAATTTGTCTAAACTGCTACTGACGCACCAGACCTGCTCCTGCTTCCCTCTGACTGCCAATGGTCACTTGGTGAAGAACAATCCAAAGGGCATTAAACGCTCCCTTTCCAGCATCATCTCTGGTTATGATTTTCATGCCACTGAGTAGCAGACAAACAACTCCCCTTCCCTAGTTTTCCTCTTACTAACAGGACAGCTGGAAATATGTGCAGCTCTTACCGGGTATCGATCATTTTCTATCTTGGCTCTTCTGATTTGGTGCTCTACTTATCCCTTAATTTATACCACCGAGAAGCAGGGAAGAGCAGCCCAGGCTCATCCTTTTGCTAGATTGCTATTGACACCGCATCTCGCTCCTCTCAAGCTAATTGCAGCGCGTCGTTAGCCTTCAGTGCAGACATGCTTTAATCTAAGTGGATTCCAGTACCTTTTCACTTTTTTTTAAGCAAAGCGCCCAAAGCCTCCCTAAAGTTTTTCACAAGGCTGGTCTGAGGAGGGGTCACCGGAGCCTTCTCGGGTGGCTCTGCCCAGCCCTGCTGCTCAGCCTGGTTGCTCCCTGCCTGGCTTGGACAGGACAGGGCTCTCATCCTCCCCGGCTGCCTCCTCCCGTGGCTGCCCGCGCACACTCACACTCACACTCACACCATGCCCAGCTGGCCTCGCTTCTCCTCTTCGTACAGGAGCAGAACCGTTCCCTGCTTTTCCTGTTAAAGAGAAAAACACTTCATTTACTTTTTCCCCAAACCGACAATTGCAATAACGAATACTAAATACATTGCACAGGGACAATAAGGACAGGATCATTTCTAGGAAAGGCTAGTTGACCCAAGCTCAGCTCCTGGCTGACAGCCACAATGCTTTTTAATAATCCATAATAATCCAGGACAATCCAGAATCCCACAATCTGTGTGACCATAGCGGCCTGGGCAGCTCTCGCACTGCCCCCGAGCGAGACGCTCTCCCATTCCCCATGTGTGGCACGAACAGGCACTTTCCATCCTTCCCTGCTTCCACTCAGCCCAAATGGGACACATCTCTCAGCACCGCAGATCTCCCGAATTTGTGGTTAGCAAAATATCCACCAGCTAAAGCAAAGGGGCAGATGGGTGCTACAAGGCGGGGTATTTTTATGGGAACTAAGTGAAGACCTCTATGTAATTTAGAGTTTGCTAGTTAGCAAAACAAAATAAAACCGATTCTGATTTGTGGTACTTATTTGCAGTACTTATTTTACTTCAAGACAACCCTAGAGCAAACACCTTGCAGTGTTCTTAGGCTCACCCATTATATTATGCTAAACAGGACACTTAAATTTTACACTGTGCTAAATGGCTTCCCCACATGAGAATGGACATACAAAAATCATGCAGAGGGAATATCACATTTTCTAACCTTTCCTCCTTCTTACCTGGAGGTCAAAGCCGACACCATGAGCTTTGCACATCTGGAGGAGAACGTTATAGTAGATCACGGACAGGTTGGAGTGCCTCAGGTGGCTGCTGGCGAGCGCGCAGCGCCTGCGTCCGCGGCAAAGCTGCAGAAACACCACAGCACCCTCCGTCCCCGTGGCATTTCATACCAGACACTGCTCGGTTGCTATTTAGACAAACAGCTTTTGATTTGCTCTGCTGTAGTAATGTAAGTGTGCAGCAAGTCCACTGCCTCACTTGGAAGGTTCCCCTTCATGACAATGTCTCCCGAACGCTGCATTTCTGTGCAGCCTCTGCTCCCGTGCTGTACGTAAAACCCTGGATCACAGGTAAGTTCTACTGAGCCAGTCTCCATGCCCCACGTTTTGATATTTTTGTAATTTCATTGGAAATGGAACCTTGTGTAATGGCTACACTCAGGACACTCCAACCCCATCCTGACCCACAGGAAAATTTGTTGATCCCGAGTCAAAGCCCAGCTCTTCTCCAGGACAGGAATCCAAGGTGGATAATGAAGGGCTTTGGTCCTAGGGATAAAAGCTCTCAAACAGATTTCCTAGGGTCAGATTTTAAGGGGATTTCACCAAGACTCCTGCATTAGGGCGCCCATTCTTTCCAGGCAGATCGTAAGGACACCCGGCCCAGTGATTCCAGGTTGTTTCTGGACCACAATATTTGCAGATCTGTGCTGCCTAAAGGCCTGAATCTGGTCTGATCCCAAAGGATCCCAAAGAATCCTGTGCTGCTGGGAGAGAGCACCATGAGTACAAGCAGTCCGAGATCAGTCCTATGTGACAAGGGCTGCTAAATTCACACCAAGACAATATTAACTCCAACTCGTTCATTATTAAAACGTCAGAATTGTCACAAAGTAATTAAAGCTAACCGTCAAAAACCTTAAATATGGCTCCTAATTAACGTAAAGCGACTGTGGGTTATGTTTCTGGGGAGGCAGGCCGCTGAGACGTGGCAGTGTCTGCAGCGGCGACATCGGACACAGAAGCCAGTGTCACATCGGGCTGCGCTCGGAGGCGACGTCCCCTGCGCCCTGGCAAATCTGCCCCGGGCTTAGGAGAGGGGCCTCGTCACACCTATAGCTTGGTGACCATACATATAGTGCAGCCAGCTATACAGCTCGTTCCAGAGGACTTGGTACTGCGGATGGAGTCACCCCAATCCCTGAGTTTGGCCTCTCTTGGGACAAGAAAATGCTGAGTTGAGTGGAATTGAAAGGAGATGTTCTCCAAAAGCAGGGCTTTCCTGTGGCATTCTGTGTGAGCCGGGCTGTTCGTTCAAGAACAGGGATATTCCACGTTCAAGCGTGTAATTTACAGTATTTTTTTCCTAAAATAATATTTGTTTTGACATTGACTCATTTAAGTTGACGTAGCTGAAGTCCTTATATAATACATCTCTGCCTGAAAATTAATCATGTTTATAATATTCTGAGAATTAATAACACCCATTGCTCAAGTCATTAACTTAAAAAAGGAGCTTCCAAAATCTGTTCTCTGCAGTAGGGGCCCACAAATAAATGAATGCTTGATAAAATAATCCAAGTAGCAGTTTAACAAGCGTAAACTTGAATGTGGCTGCAATAACACAGAACTATTGTTTAAGGGTTGGCATCAGGTTGATGAGGTGCTTATTTCAGCTACAAAGCATGCATACACATGCATAATGAACTGCAGTATGAATTATTAATGTGTTGCTTATTTAGCCTCATCTGTCTAGAAGATAATGTATCCTAACTATAATGAGTGATTGGTTTTGTACATAATTACAGTAGCAGCAGTATCTGGGAAATTTGTTCTTTCAAGGAAGGATTTCTAAAAATAAAGTCATCTTACAAACTCAGTTGCTGCTCCATTTTATCAAAATCAAGCCTACTAGGACTGCAAATATATAATAAATTAAAAGAGACAGAATCATTATTAACATCATAATTTTACACAAAGTGTTTTACTTAATCATTCATTACAGATCTTGTGCTGCAAAAGCATTTGTCTCTCATTTTGTTTGTTCTTTTTCAGAGAGATTTTCAGCAAGAGTGTTTTTTGTAGTTAACTCTTACGGAGCTAAGAACCTCAGAAATACCAAAAGAAGAAAAACAGAGTGACAACTTATGTTAATTCTGACAGAATTTTAATTAAAAAAAGTTGCTACTTGATTACTTTTCATTTCTAAAACTTGTACTACTGGGACCAATCATGTCTAATTTACTTCTCTCCAACCAAAAGTGGTTGCTTGACAAGAACAATAGATCAAGAGCTCATTAACCTCTAAATTACAGCTCTATGACATTTTTTGGAACGGGGTAACATTCCTCCTCTATTTATGAAAAAAAAAGGTGGCTTTAAATCTTCTGTGTAATCCGTAACTCTGGAGCAGGGACAGCAAGAGGGAGCCTGACTTTCTGTTCCCCATTAGGAAACACCCCAGCCGGGGCACCGGTTCTTCCTCTCCTTGCTCAGTGCCTGTGTCCTTAACAAAGACTGAGGAATTGGACACAGAGCTGCACGTTCTGGGGACGAAGACTTGGGTTTAACTCAGTGAGACCTGTCAGATACAGAGGTGTCCAGATCCTTTGGTGCGAACATCCCCAATTTTCTTCCTCTCAGTTTTGTGCATGAAATTATAAAGCTGGGGCAGAACGTCAAGTGTCCCAACTTCCAATCCCGAATCTGAGCTCGTGAGCTCAGGTTTTTGCTTGACCACTTTTAAGGCACTCCTGTTATCAGGGCAGTGCTCTGACCTCCTGGCCTAATCTTGCAATGCATAAATCACCATCTTTCTTACAACACAAAAACTACACAGAACGCTTATAAGTTACTTGCTACCATAAATCAATATTATTGAATGGAGGGGCTAAATAATCAGGTGCCCACAAACACCCAGAACATTTGTTTTAATTTCTAAGATGATGGTCATTTAGTTCAACACTCTCCTAAAATCTAATAGCAGCAGCTCTGTTATGCTGATCAAGCCTAGCGATCAGATTTTAACTTTTGGATAATCTGTGTTAATAATTTCATTTGTAAACAAGCCATTGCTTACAGTTTGTGTCTCTTCGTGCTTGATATGATGGCTTCTTATTTTCTTTGATCCCAGTGGCACGTGAAAGAGGCTAGAGTGACAATCCAGGTTTCCATCTGTCACATACAACATGAGCTGAGTCAAGGCCAGCTGGTCACTATAGCAAAGGTCGAGGTCTGTTGCCCACACCTATTCAAAACACAAACAGTGACATTAAAGAAGAAAAAGTGACATTAAAAGAACATTAAGGACTATTTCATACATGTTGGTGCACACGATTATGATTTTCTTGTGCTGGAAGACCACTGGCAATGATAAAGAATTTCTAGATTGGAGCATTCAAAACCTAGGTAACTTTCCAAGATAATTTACCAAAGATAACAGAAAGGCCAAGGAAAAACAAAAGGTAGTTACCTTTACTAGGTAGATTTTAGTAAGAATTAAAGGAAGTAGATAGATGAGATTGAAAAGCATAAAGCTTGGATCACACTGCTTATATAAGTACTAAGTATCACACCTGGATTCTCCAGCTGAAGAACAGTTAAATAAAGTCAACCTTGAGTTACAAATACATGGAAAAAGGGAGGTCCAGAAGGCAAATCTAAACCGTAAGTGAAAGACATACTCAGCTGAGGAATCTCCATTTTAAAATGCACTGGTTGTCATGAGGGTTTAGCAAAGAATTAGCAAAGAAATACCCGGTCTGATGACAGAGCGACCCGCGGCCATGTGCCCAGCTCAGCTTCCTCACCTTCCTGGGCTCCCTCAGCTTCCTCCCGGGCTCGCTGCACAGAGCGGATGGGACCCGGCACCGCCGGGCTGCGGCAGAACGGTGCCATTTGGGGCTGTGAGCACCAGAGTGACACAGGGGCTCCCCTGCCCTTCGCGGGCGACGGCACGAGCTGGAAACACGAGCTGGAAACACCGTTTTATGGAAGCACAGACCCCCAGGGCTGCCGGTCCGGCCGCAGCACCGGGCTGCCCCCTTCCAGCTCCCCGTCCGCCCGCATCCAGGGCGCAGCAGGAAGCCCCAGGGATTGTGTCTCTGCCCCCAGGAGCCTCAGCATTATTTTATCCCCCCGTTTTTCCCATTTAAAAAGCGCTCGTGCCTCCTACACCGCTGAGAAACGTTAACGCACGCAAATATCTGCCCTACAGTGGACCCCTTTAAAACAAATCTAGTAGTGAATGACTCGAATAAGGCTTTGAATAGTAAATGGAGTCATTATAAGGATATTAAGAGGTCAGGCAGTCAAGGCCTCTTGGTAAACTGGAGTTAATTTCTGAATCATATTCACATAGTAATGCCCTTTTTATAATGGTGAATAAATCACATCAGTAACAGTTGTTAATAACTAACTGCCAAGTATCTGTTGCTGTATTAAATATCCTATTTGTCAACTTAAATATTTCCTGCCGCATGGTATAAAATGCAAATCTTATGCTAATGGCTGGCTTTCCTTTGTAATAGGGGAACTTTCTCCAATTACAGCGCTTAATTTTCTTCAATAATTTATCCAGCAGCATCACTTCTGCAAGACAGGAAGGAACTTCCATATGCACTTGGACTTCTTCAGTATGCGCTAACCCTCTCAATGAGCTACGCAGTATTAAAAACAATAAGTGCTGTAAGAGCATTGCATTCGTTTTGGTAAATATTATCAAAATAGCAGCACTCAATGAGTCTTGAACCTTGAAGTGGATCCTTGGATCTCAGTCAAGGCTTTGCCCCCAAATAGACGACCGGGTTACGCGACTGCTGAAAATCTGAAGTTCGTTTGTTTGGATGCCCAGGGCCTATTCCTGAGCTCAGACAAATGAAGTGGTAGCTGCCAGCCTGGCCCCTGATGCCGCATCTGCTTTGCACTAAACTAAGTCCAGAGTTTTGCTTTACTTAATGATTTTGCTTTCTGGAGGTTTTGCTGCTGGGTGAACAGAGGTAGGAGGCAGGCCAGGGTGGAGATGGACCATAAAAAGGGCAGGTAGAAGAAGGCTCATGGCTTGCCTGCCTCCCCTGCCTTCACCCTCACGCAATTAACGGCTTGGATCAACAGGCTGTGCAGGCAGGGAGGTGCCCGTCACCTCCCCTTCCCGCTCCTGCCTCTCCCTGTTGCATGAGGGACATGGAACAAGGACCCAAGGACCTTGCGGTAGGTCCATACAACAAGGATTCCTTGTTGCATGGTGACCTACAACATATATCTTGTTGTGTGGTGCTGTAGGTGACACACAACGAGGGTTCCAAGGAGCTGCCTAAGCTTTGGTGCAGTTTCCCTCTTTGTAGGTAGTTTGGGGATGGTTTTTCTCTGCGCAGGGCCAGCTGAGCAGCAGGACGGCCGCGGCCACAAGCCGCCTCTCCAGCTCCTCTAAGTGGAGGCCGGAGGCTGGGGCCGAGCCAGCCCCAGCGCAAGTCACAGCAGCCAAATGGCCACTACCGAGAGGCAGCTGGGATCACGCCGGGACTGCTCTGCTGGCGCCGCAGCGCACGGGGCGCGATGCTGCCCCGCGGCCCCTCCTGCCCTGCTCACAGCCCCGAACACTCCCAGCGTGGGGGAAAGGGAGACCGGGGCCCTGAGAGCCCAGCTCTAGCCTGGCAGTTCCCTTTCCCCTGGAAATCCAGCCAGGAAAATCTCTTTGTACCGCTATGGAGGCACAGGCCGTGGGTCGAGCTTCATTTTCATGACATTGCTAATGCTATTTTATCGGTTCAAATTCAGGCCAGACCCTTAGCAGACTTTTCCAGTGGGTTTGGAAGAGCCATGCCCGTTCCTAAAGGCTGCAACTGCACTTTCCAAAACTGCAGCAGTCGTTAAGAGGCCGCGTTTCTGGAGGGCTCAACAGCAAGGCTCACCGTTGAGCAAGCCCAAGTCTCGCTGCTGGAGCGGCGTGAGGACCGTGGCCGGGCAGCTGCTCGTGTGGCTCTTGTTCTGGAACCAGGCAGCGGGCATCTGTTTGCTGGCTCTATCAGCCTGGCACCTTTCGCCAATAATATATCAATATATATCCCCAAATGGAAAGGGGGAGCTCATTAAATTACACTAAGCACATGTTGACCATATTGAAGTTAGCGGGTGTCCCTTGAGTTTAATGACCTAAAATTAATTGCAATAAACAATGAAGAAGCACCGGAATCCTTCGTACGTGTGTCTGGAGACTTCTAATGAGGTGAACTCCATCACTGATAACTCCTCATTTTCTGTGAAGAAGTTACCAAGCTCATGCCAACAGCACATGGATTTCTATAGGTTTGAAGGTACTCTTCAGCACGCAGAGCTAAACCAGTCCAGCTAGAGCTGCCATCAGCACTTGGTATGGAAAAGAACACGCATTAAGACATATATCTAACATTGGAGCATGGAACAGAGGGCATTTGCAGCACCAGGATCTACTTATTAGCTTAGTTAATGCCACAGCAGGCAGAAAGTGGCTGCTTGGTGACAAGTGCACATGGGTCACCTGCCTGTACCGGTGGCACGGGGCACTGCTTGGCACTCGTTTGCTTTTTGTAAGCTAACAAGGGAATTACTTAGCAGCTACAGCCACTCATACCATCGAATGGATTTCAACACGTTTCCCTTTAAAGCAAGAGCAAGCGAGTGTCAAAGCTGCTAAATGCCTTGAAAACCTCAGCCGGGCGTGTGGGGGGTTGCCTATTATATGAATATATTTCCATAGTTTATAAAGCAAAGCCTGGGGAGATCGGGCAGTTAATAACCAGTGGAGTTGGTGTCTCCTGCAGTAAGGCAGGAGCTCACTGAAGAAGGTCTGTGCAAAGGTCAGGTTTAAATAAAGACCCAAGACCGATACAGCCACACAAATATGCTCAAGTCCATCCTCATTTTCTTAGGATATACAATAAGGGCACCTATGCATTTAATGTCATGTCTCAATTGGACTGCACAGCAAATTTATGTGACACAAGCACATTTAACCTGGGATTGCAGGACTTTCGCAGGACTCCCACGATCTAAATATTTCTGGAAATATTCTCTCCTATAACTCTAATTCAAAGATAAGTTCAGATAAGATAAGAAAGTTCAAAGATAATCAGAGACGGATTTTACACCAATTTATGGTTAGAAACGAAGAGGCAGTTCCCATATTGTGCTGTAGTGAAGACTTTAGGCATTTACAACTTCGTGCATTTTAGACTAAGCTAAGAAAAGCACAGACTTGGGTTTTCAGAATCCCAGCAGTAAGAGTGGTATTCAGAAATCCATCCCAGCAGACTCTTTGTCCAAGGAAATACAAAAAAGCCTGGAATTCTCACCTAGGCTGCCAAAAGCTGCTGCTCTCCTTTGGCACATGCAGCGTAAGAGCCTGTGCTTCATGCTAAGGGCATCTCAAGTGAATAAAGCCACAATTATAGTGTAGTTCTTTACAGCTACCATAAAAACGCTTTGGCTTTAAACATAAACTTGAGAAGGGAAGGAAACGTAAATTCTTAAACAGTTACTAAATTATAGCTTTTCTTGCTCCCCTTTAATTGTTTTATCTGCATCTAGTATTGATGTCTACATTATTGTAAAGAGCACACCTGCTATTTTTAAAGAAGTAGTTGAATGGCACTGTAAAAATGTCAATTAGTAAAATATTAATGCAACTCGGGCTTGAGAAGGGAGCTTCTTTTATTACTTTTAAAATTCGCAGAGGAATTGATCATTGCGCCACGGAGAGGCTCTTGCCTGGCTGCCATCTAGTGGCTCTGCATGAAAAACTCCGGATTTTCCTGAATTCCCTGATTCTTGCCCTGCACAGCGGGAGATTGGAAGAGGGTTAAAGGAAAAGATGGGGCTCCTTTCTGGAAATAACACCCAGAAAATGTGATGTTCTGCTAGGAAATGGCTGGAGGAAATTCCAGCTGCGCGTGTGGATGCAGAAGATGGGGTCCCACCAAAGGCAGCCGCATGTTCGCTATGGGGCAGCCCCAACTGCTTTATCTTTTCCTTTCCATCATGAACCACAGCACTACACCGGGCACTTCTATTCCTAAGAGAATCCCAAGATTTTTTTTCATACAATTTTGATAGGGTCAGTTCTGCTTTGTCCTCTCTCTAATTCTTTTTAGTTCTGCAAAGTATGTAATGATTTAAAGGTATTAAACTTGATGCAGGCTTTCCCCGCTCTTGCTGGGAAAGGTGTGGGGACATGTAACCTATCAGGCCAAGGAAAAAGGTGACTTATGGCCCCGCTTCTCCAAATTATCTGTCCACAAGTCTATGGAAGTAAATAAATTTATTATTCAAACAGTGCCACTCAATTAAATGGCCTTAGTTAAGTGCAACTACTTGACAAGTTGGGGTCTGAGAAGCATCCAGTCAATAGCATGCAAGACTCTTGTTAGAAGGGTCAAGGCCTTGCTTGCAAAGACCAGGCTTGGAAAATTGAGTGGAAATCAGGAGTGATTTAAGTTGTGCACTTAATTTTTCCACTCATCTTTTTTTTCCTCCACAAAAAAAATATTGAAAACGGCAGGGCCCAATTCCCTTTCCCTGGGCAGGAGATCACAGAGCTTTGGTGCTATTACACAGAGCAATGCAACAGAGCACGAGGGCTGAAGGAAAACACCTAGCAGCAGTAACAACTTGATATATATAAGCAGTACATCCTTGTTAATACCAATTTTAATGTGTTGTTTAAAGATTTTTGCAGGTTTTCTGGGTAAAAAGCCACATACCTGCCCTCTGCTCCTCTTTGAATGAATACACAGGGTAATACATGCGATGACACATATTGCAGCATGAAACTGTTCAGTCTGCTAAAGCAGATACAGGATTCCCCTTATTTGACCCCTCACATTTTTTAAAAAAAGTTGTATTTATGCAGCATGTAACTGCATGAGGGTTTCAGGGTTTCTCAAGTATTTAAATACTCTTATACTACACTAGTAACAGACGTTCAAGGATATATTTAATTTTAGCTTTACTGAAAATACAGTATTTTCAGCTGATATTTTCTGTAAAATGCAGCTTTGAAAGGATGTCCGAGTATTCTCCACTTGCAGGAAACTTCTCTGCGCCTTTCAGCCAGGGCATTAAAATGGGCACTTCTGAAATCAGTGAGTGAATGTTTGGAGAGCCTAATAGCATTTCTTGTTTGCCAAAAAATAGGCTTTCAGAAGCACAATCTTTTGTATAATCTCTCTTACAAGACAGATGGCATCATTAATTGGCTCAATATCTAGTTAAATAAAAAAAAAAAAAAAAACAGGGTTTAAATACTGTTAAAAATGTGGTATGCTAAAAATATAGGAAATATTAAGGTAGGATCAAGTGGAAACAAGGAAATAAAAACAAGAGAGAATGGAAAGGAGCACTAAGAAACCACATGAAGCCTTGACTGATTTACTCTGTCCTTGTTTATGCCAGGAAATGCCCCAACCTTAATAACCAAGGAAGCATTTCTGCTCCTCCCAGCCCCACTGAAGCAAACGGCAAAACTGCCACTGATTCCTGGGGCTGGCAATGTGAAACCTTCATCTTTTAGAGGCAACTTTACACGCAGGTTATCCAGTCTGGCTTATCCTCAGGTCTAATTGCAACTCCCATGGAAACACATCCAGGCAGTGAGATGCAATTGCGATCCACATTTCGGTGTTAATGAGTTCTGATTCCCCGGTTCACCACAGTCACCCCAGCCTATCGGTTACCAAAAGCTTGGTTTTAAGCCTTCGCTGTACTTAAAATGGAATATAATTATCATAGCACTGCCAAAGAGCCTGTCTTTGCCAATAGATACCATATGCCAACTCCAAACACAAGCCCTGCACTTGAAGCCTTTGCTCACACCGTCCAAGCTGTGATTTGCAAAGATGCCTACGAGAAGCAGCCATTGCATGCAGAGACCCATTCCACCTTGGAAAACGCCAGCCATTCTGCTGAGCTTAGCTGAGCAAGTAGAGACCAATTTCCATTTACAGCTGCATTTTTAAACCCTGACGGTCCTAACTGAAGGGTGCAGAAGACAACAGACTCGCTCAGATAACCAGGTGACTGCAGAGTCCGTGTCCAAAGAGCTAAAGGACAGAGCAGCACATTGGAAAGTGCCTCAGTTGAACCCTTGGTGCTGAGATTTTGAATTATTATTATTATATATTATCGAATGCTAACACTGAATGCGGTGGTTGCACTCAGCAAGCACACAAACATTAGCCAGCACTAATAACAAGGATTTTACTTTCTTCAAAAATTACTTCATTTTCTTTAGCCTACAAACACAAGGCCACTGCCAGTGTCCTTCATCCAGGTGGGATTGTCTTTCTCAGTCTGGCACTAGGCTTCAGGTTTGCATAACTGTCATAATATTCAGTCCCATCGGCCAATATGAACAAAATTTGTCAAGAAGGTAAAAACATCAAATGTATTCAGCTCACAAAAGACTGCTGCAATAGGCAGCTGGATAGAGGAAAGGGACTCACCAGTGATGCTGCAATGGGAAAGGCTGCAGGGTGAGCTCAGCTGCAGAATATGTAGCTTAACTTCAAGACAAATCTCTAGAAAGCCTGGCTTAACTGATATCACAGCTCATGAAAATGTTTTTAAACATAATATAGTATTCAGTGATACTCTGCATTTGCTTTCTGCTGCGTCCGACTGGTGAAAAATTTAGCAGATCACATTGAAACAAGGATATCTGATGTTATAAAACAAATGCCACAGTTACTCAAGAATAGAGGAATGTCAGATGAATATTTTGTTATAAGCTGTCATCCAGACTGATCATTAACATTCATGCCAGGAAGTAAAGGACAAAAACACGGAGTAAGATTTAGCTGGAAAGCACGTTGCAGGTTGCTAATGGAATGAGACCCATCTATTGTGAATCCTACGAGAGACACTAATGAAGAGAATGAAATGAAGGCTAGGATTTATTTTGGGCACATACACTGCAACTTTATCACTTGTTAATACAACTTCACCTCCAAGATAGACCTTAATGAGGGAACAAGGGAAACTCACCTGCACCTACAGCTCTGATTACATTGCTCCTTTTGATCCATCCTCTTACCTGCTTGGTCCTTGGCCCTGGCAGAAGTGTGCATTACAGATGTGAAAATTCAGCTCTTCCTGAGCAGCAGCGGTGGCCACAGCCCCTCTGCTTTCCTGCCACCTCTCCTAGGCAGCAGCAGATCCTGGAGTTCTCGTGCTGCCTTGATTTATCACATCACCTCTTACGTTGTCAAAAGTCCTGATACTGCTGACTATGAGGTTTTGTTGATAGACTTGTAGGCAGGGAGGACCAGGGTCACTGGAATGCTTCAGATTTCACCTTTTAAAGAGGTCCCCATTACTCATCTCTGCAAAAGCCTCTCCTGGACAAATGTTTTCTTAGCTCCTTCTGTTCTGTTTAGTTATTCCTGCCTGCTGGAAGTCACAGGGTGCTCCAGCACCCCAGACACTACATGGGCTTCCTAGTGGCATGTGCCCTTGTAGGTAAGCCAAAGCTTTAACCTTGGAGTACCATAAATTAAAATGCTGTATCGTTCAGTTTAGGCTCCCCTAAAGGCCAGCCACGTGTTTGTGCAACGTGTACACACAGTTCACATGTCCACAGCATCAAGGCTTCAGGACCAGGAAAAGTGTGATAAACTGCAAGGTTCTATCACAGAACTGAACTTCCTAAGAGGTCCCACAGCAGCTGGATCTGCTGCTGTTCTGCTGAGAGCAAATAAGCTACTGACTGCCCACAGGTCACACTGCAGCAGCCAGAGCTGCAGCTGGGCTGGACCCGGCTGGTGAGAAACTAGTTTATTAATAAAGTTAAAATAATCCACACAATTATTTCTTGCAGGGCAAAATACAAGAGAGTCATAACTGTCAACATTTTGAAACTAAAATCCTCTCTTTGGTCTCAGCCACGAAACTACCCTCTGTAATTACTGCATTATTGCAGAGTGCACTTATTTTAGGTGAAGGAAAGTCATTTAAAAGTGAAAACATTATTTTCTTATACTTGGCTTTGAAAGAAACCCTGCAGGCATTGCTGAGCTGTTGTTCTTCAGGGTAGAGAGAAAGATTCCTCAGCTCTGTGTTTTATGATGTTGATAAATTAACAGCACGCACCTCTCCACGTGCTTCCCTGCTTAGAAGCTTGTTCAGAAGGGCAAAGCTTTCCCCATTATCTGTTGGGGACATGGAAGAGCGTAGGCAGTTCTTGATCTTAGGGGGACACAATGAAATCACATATCTGCTCCACTCACCTGCTGCTCCAGTGTTTGTGGATGGATGAAAGTCACAAAGTCAACTGAAAAGTAACCAAGCACTCCTTTGGACTTGCAGGTCTCTCCAATTTTTAAGCACAGGGAATTAAGGACTGCTGGATCAACAGAGCATTGTGGAATGGTAGTGCCAGATGAGCGCAGAGGACCGTCAGCATGGAGCTGGTCTCCAGATGACACTATTTTTATGTTGCCTGTTGGCTCTATCAGCATATCCACTGTAAGGTTTGTGACGTTTTCAGAGAGTGGGAAGGCTTCTATCACCCCACCTAGTAAGAAATGAACGAGCAGTTAAGTTAGCAGTAAAATTCCCATCCGAAGCTCTTATAGAGTGAACCTCCCAGCTCCTCTTGTGCTCAGCCATTGCAGACACTGCTATGGAGGTGCACCAAGTAAACAAGTGCAATGTGAGCAGCAAAGCTAAACCCCGTGAATCTCTTACAAGAGAAACGTGGTATCTCCACCACTCTAGCCCTGCACAGTTCAGCTGGTGGCTTTAGAGCTGCAGGTGCTTTTGAAAGCAGTTCCTGGAGCTATATCACATACCTGACGGAACAAATATGCTCCTAGGTGGCATGAATGAATCCTGCGCTGCCCCCTGCCCAGCTAATTGCCAGAATGGTATTGCAGGGGCAATGTGGGGACATTTGGGGGGCATTATCTCCAGCTGTGAACTACCCTTGGAGTACATTGTGCTGCATACAATGATCTGAGATAAGCAGGACTGTCTGCTGATGCTCATCCCCGTGAGGAAACTGCTATGTAGATGGGAAGGCCAGAAAAGCTGACAACTCTTAGCATAGTTGCCCATAGGAAATCACGGAGATGAGACTATTTGGCATTCTGGGACTCTCTTTCCACTGCATATAATGCCATAATGCATTTAGTTAGGATGAGCTAGGATATAATGATATATGTTAACTAGCATTGTTTTTTCCAAAAATACTTTCAATTTTTTGAATTGCCATCGTCATTTCAGCAGATAGAAATCTATGAAATGCCTATATCTATTTTACATAATATGAAAGAATATAACTGCCGGGCAGATTACCACCGAAATTTACTACCCAAGCCTAAACACCACATCTTTTTCAGGCTAAAATCGGCCTCCTAATATAGGATTTAAACATTTCCATGCAAAGCCACTCACAGATATACTGATATGCAGCAATTAGACAACACTTATCTGCGCTGCCTTTTATGGCTGACCACGGTCTTGCTTCCGAATGGAGCCAGTTGGACGGGGGCCAGCCCCGCTGCAGAGGTGCCCTGGCTGAGTTACTGCTGGCAGCCCCGCCGAGGGCTCCGCACCGCGCCAGCAAAACCACCCCGCCTGCAGACTGCAGCTCGCTCGTGTTCCTGTGGCTTGGAGGGCAAGGAAGAGCCCAGCAAGGGCCTAACTGCAAGCTGGTGCCTGTATTCTGTGCAGTGCAATACAGCACAACTTTGCTTGTGCTTGCCACAAAACCTGTTTGGGGGGCAAACATCCAGGCAGAAAGCTCATTTTGCTCATTTGCTTAAAGGTTATGAGCACAGTTGACTGTATACGATGCACATATATAGCATGAAAAGTGCACGCTAGCCATACAGGGCTCACTACTTTGAGGAGCAAACCAAGGTCTTGCAGGTGCTTCCTCACGAATACTTAACAAAAATGGAAATATGTGCACGCTCATATTAGCACCTTCCCTAATGAAGTCCTTCCCAAACGTGACAGTCTCCTGCACAGCATCCCACCCCTAAGGAGTTAATGTTTATTGACTGACAAGCACGTGGGAAAGGTAATCCAGGATTAATACGGGTTAAATGCTTGGTAGGATACATGAATGATAGAAGAGTTGCCTATAATTCATTCTTAAACGAACATTTGAAGCATAAGGGGAGAAATAAAAGGAGATAAATATTTAAATGGGCCCAAGATTAACAAGAATATGGTATACAATATGGTATAATTACTCCTTTTAACACTTTAACAGCGACTTTGTAGTCTTATTTACCTTGACTAAGAAATGTTTGGAGGAATTTTTCCCATGTAGGGAATCGTTTCTCATTGACTGGCTGTACGTGCTGTGCTAAAAGGCCCGGCAGCTCCTGGGAGATCTTCACCAAAGCTGGCTCCTGCAGAAACAAATTAAATAGAACCACAAGCAATTTTACTACAGAAATGAAAACTGCTTGTGGGGTGATTAAAAACCAGGCCTCCAACAGGCAAAAAAGAAAAAAAAAAAAGAAAAAAAGGAAAAAGGGAAAA
>JAVCKT010010163.1:10000-21962 GCA_032273925.1 Rhynchotus rufescens | reverse complement strand
TTTTTTTTTTTTTTTTTTTTTGGACTGTGGGATATCAGGTTCTTCCTTAAGCCTTTCTTTCTCTTTTCCTATTAAACACCACATCAAATGAGAAGAAATTTTAAAGGCCTATCAAAATGCTGTAAATAGATTTTTTGTTGAATTGTCAGAGTTTTTGGCCCTCTTCAGGCAAGAAAAAATATCACACCTGCAATTGTGTGTGCACAAAAGCAGCGGCAGCAGCAGAGGCCACTTGTGGAAGGAGCTTCGCCTGGACCCCATGCGGTTGCACCAAGGCCAACGCGCCGGCCTGCACTTTTTCCTGCAGTTTCTGCAGTATTTGCTGCATTGCTTTAGAGCACAGCTGCTGATGTTGCAAAAGGGGACCAAAAAAGGGGTGAAAATGGCTATCAGAAAGAGGGAAAAAGAACCCAACTTGAGGACTCTATAGTGTTCTGAAATTCTAGCGTTCTGGCAATGACAGGTTTCCAAAATTAAGTCCGACAGTACAATGACCGGATTTGTTTATAAACATAAGCTCTTTTCTCTGAATTCTTTGCTTCAGCAAAGAAACATCATTAGGAAATGAAACTCATTCAAATAGTTAAAAACCTCCTCCTCGCTATTCCCAGATCAAGGGGCTCCCTCACTGCAGCGTGAGCATTTGTGGAGGATGTGGCTTCTTCCCATGGATTCCAACTAGAACCAGGTCTCAGGCTTTTTGCCTCTTGGCAGCCCTAGCAGCGCAGAGCAGGATGAAGGCCTCAGAGCCATTCTGCAAAATTTATGAATTTACCCTTTTTTTAGCCGCAAAATAACTGTTCAGGTACCCCTGATGCTACACTAAGGCAATAGAGCAAAACAACATTGATAATCTTATCCTGTCTTTTTGTTTACCCAATGTTATGGTTGATATGAAGAATCTAAAAGCTCATTTTCAGATAGAATTGATTCTTACACAATTCAAACTCACAAGCTACCTTATTTTTAATCTGTTTCCTACTACACACCAACGAGAAAAATCTGGGTATCATGTCTTAAACTGCTATGCAAATGATGCTATTTGTAAGTATTAACATAATTTAGTGCTCACAGTCATATTCTCATTTCTAATAATTCTACCAGAATGGAGAGTCTTTTCACTCTACTCTTAGCCTGCAGGATAGTCTTTCATCAAGAAGCTGAATTTTTTAATAACCTGCCAGCATACGTTTTGTATGTGGGCGCCTATGCCAATGACACAACATCTTCATTATGGAAAGAAACAGGTCTACATACTGTAATAGGACATTAAAGCATGCCTGTGCTCATAAACTAATGCTTTGATGTTTACATGTGCATCATTACAATGGTTTTCTGTAACAAAGGATGATTTTAATCCCCTGCTCTCAATAGTAACACTCAGTGGAGACTGCAACTCATTATATATAAAAAAGGTCTTCCCCTCTACAAAAGAGAGCTCAACTCGGAAGGCAGAAAAATGTGAATTCCTGTTCAAACAAGATGCTCAGAATGGCAGAAAGTTTGGCTCTTCTGGCTAAGCCAACTGGAATATCAGTCTGGATTTATGGAAGCTTTCCTGCTGACTGTCAGAAATTGGATCAAATATATCATTCCATATACTTTCCAACTTCCAACAAATGTTTAAGGGCTTCTGTAGGGTCGAGTCCCGGCTGCAACAAGCTCCACTTCAGCACAGTACACAGGAAATTTGTAAAATTTGGAGTTCTATTTGTGAAAAACCCAAGGAAAGCCAGTTGTCACTAGGCCCTTTATTCAAAGCTATTTAGCTATGAAAGAAGTAAAACGGCAGAGAAAGAGGAACAGTAAAACTAACATCAGGTAATATGACTTAAATATAGCCCCAGACATGATACAAATTGTATTTTATCATGTATTTTGCTCCTACCTTATGCCTTCTACCATGGTAGAAGCGGGATCTGGGCATATCCTGTGTGTACCCAGACCTACTCAGTACTGCTTGGACTTGCACAGAGGGAAGGATCGTTAGTAGGTGGGAGAAATTGTACCTTAAGCTCTGTGTTGTAACGTGGCATTAAGTTGTAGCTATCAAAAGCCAAATTATCAGCACAATTTGAAATGTTAATATACAATATAATTCAATCAAAAACTGTAAACATTTTGATGGAATTAAAAAATCAAAACAGCTATAATGACTTGTTTATGTAAATTTAACAATTCTTTCCAGATACATTCCTTCTGGCTTTAAAACAGCTACACTACAAATGAATTTGGCACAATACACAGAAATATCAAATGGTTATTGAAATGAACACATTTAAATACCAATGAATACTCAAAATGCAAATAGTTCGCTCAATACCAGAACTAATGAAGTTAGCTAGATTTGTGATCTGCTTATTCAAAGCTCCACGTGAAGCTTTTTCTGTAGTTGAGATGTACCATGTTATAATGTCCTCCAATGCTGTGGATTCCAGGTAATATACTAGTGCATGAGTTCATATTTTTTTTTTCCTTCAGTTAGGTATTTATAGGATCTCTCTCTTTACCTAAACATCCACTGTAGTGTAATTTATAGAATTGTAATGATCTCTGAGACCCAAGGTGTTCTGTCTTATAAGATTGAAAATAGCCACCAGGTTTAACAGTTATTAGTAAGGGCAAATATACAAAACCAACAATCCTTAGGAATCCAGATTAAAAAGTGAACAGTTTGTATCTGGCCTCAAACTGATCAGTATCGTTCAACTATATTAGTCTAATGTTTATTTTAGTAAAGCCAAGTTTCTGTAAGGTTCTACCACCTATATAGTTTAATATATACGCCCTCCCTTTGGGCAAAAACACTAAGATTTTTGTGTTATTGAATTAAACGGTATATGAATTAAACGGTATAATGTCCAACTTCTTCCATGACCAGACATTCACATATATTTTGGAGTATTTACCTGCCTTTTGAATTACAGTAAGAAGTTCGTGTGAACAAGCCAGCCTGGTTCCATGGCGCAGACAGGACGTGCTGCTGCTCGGTTACTTACGTGGGCCCACTTACAGCTCCAGGTGTCCGGGCCGTGTCTCTGCCGCTCCTTGTGCAGCCAGGGGTAGCATCTCAAGTGCGAGGTAACGTCACAGAAGGCAGTGCCGTCTCCTCCACGTTCATCGTTGGCTTTGAACAACCAGCGCTGCACTTCCATGTTGTCCACGATCAGCTGGCTGAGGCTCTGAATCACCTGCGGACCAAGGTGTTTTGATATAAAATTTATTTTGTGCTTGTGTTGTTTTCCTTCAGACTCCAAGACAATGTTGACACCTCAGCAGAGGTGAACTATGCAAGGAGGAGCCTGCCTCTTCAGGCTTCTTTGCTAGATGAGGATCTCGGGTTTTGGATAATCAGTGCAGCTCAATGAACGTTCTTGACAGGGAATAATACTGGGGGGACTCGGCTATTTGCAAAATCTGAGGAACAGCTGTGCCAGATTCTAGCATCCGCAAAACATCTGTGAAACCCTCCTACTGTAGAGCACGTTATATGGTTATAAATACACCAAGGCATTATGAGGCTTTTTAAAAATGGTGCTGTTTATTTATCTGTACATGCACAGAGATTTACATGACTTTAAAGTGCCTTTTGCCCAGCTGGCGTAGCATGCAATTAGCTCTTAGAAACGGTGAATGCCTTTGAACCCACTGGAAGTGGGTTCATTATCAGATGTTGTTGCATTGCACGTATTTTGAAATAGTTTGTTTTGTTTGTTTATTTTTTCCTTGCTTATTTTGGGGGCTTTGAGCATAAATGGAATTTGTGAGTGTTCCTGACGCTATTATTTGTGGCTTTTGAGAACCCCTAATTGTGTTTGTCTTTATGACTCCCCTACAGTAATGGAAAGGATCAATAATATTGTAAGGACTGTACCAATCCAAAGAGTTATATCCTGTCTTTAAGCGAAAATTGAATTGTGCTTTAATATAGTGTCATCTTTCTTTGATTATTTAACCAACAAAGTCAATATTTCATACGAGCAAACAACAGAAGTAGAACTTTTATAACGCTACTGTATGAATCAAAAAATATTAGATTCATATAAATTATTTAACAACAAATCGAAAGCTTGTTGTTTTTCAGATCATTGATCATGTATTTGTTTATTCCTACTACGGAGGTTGCAATACATTTGTATATTTGAGATTATTTTCAGTGCTAAATCTGATTAATAAAAAGCAAAGTAATGTGAAAAAACCTCTCTAAGCAGTAGGAATGGCTGCAAATAATTGTCTTGAGTATTTTCCTGTGTTAGTTGCAGGACTGCTATAAAAAATACTTAAAAAATCCACCCAATAGATCATCCTTAGACATATCATTGCAAATTGAAGTATTAGCTTACAGAATGACACATTGAGCCTCTGAATGCAAAACAATCATACACGTGAAGTGAATACACTATAGAAGACTCTTATGCCTTCTTATTGCTATTAAAAATCAGAGTTTAGTAATATTTCTGTTCTTTTTCTACGTCTGGTACTAACAATAGAGCTGAATTTAGTAATGAAAAGCTAAGTACAATGTATAATTTCAGTTGAAGATACACTCAGTGAGCCTGAATTTGAAGAAGCTGCTTTCCTGAACGTGTGAAATTCTCCTTTCACCAAACACTTTGCTTCCCAGAAATCCCTGTTGTATTTTCAGTGGTGCAACCCCATTTCATTGAGGCCATGACTTTCTCCACGGCTCTGAAATACAAGCTGTATGAATGAACTAGCCCAAAAGGCCCTATGTATCCTCAGGAAAGAATCCGAGGAATGCCAGAACAACCGGATAACTTCTCAATTAGGATATGGATTACTTTTAACTGGTGAAATAAAAGAGAATAATTAAAAAAAGGGAAACTTTATACCTGATTTATGCAGTCTAATCAATCCAGTTTTACAGTTCTACAGGTAGAGAGCAGTGTGCATCCGAGCTGGTGACAAGCAGCCCGTTTGCTGCCCCACGGCAGAGCGCATCCTGCTCACCTGCTCCGTGCTGTAGATGTCGGATTCTCCCGGAGGGGTCGGCACGCGAGCGCTGCCGAAGACCCGTTTGCTTCCCGACTTGCTGCTGTAGAGGCGAGCGACTTCTGGAGCCGAGCCCAGGATAGGCACGTTCAGCATGTCGGCCACTGCCAGGTCGTCCTGGTGGGGCACCCCTCCGACGATGTAGGCATCCCGGCCCTGCAGAAGAAGTTTTATTTTTCTGATCGTCTTGGGACTGTACTTGAGCTGCGTGGCGAGGCACATGTGATGGCTCTGCATAAAGACAACATTATTCTTGTTAAAAGGTGCTCTTTTCTATTCCATAAACCTAATTTATAATGTTGCACACAATAAATACATTATTAATAGCAGGCTGGGTTATGACCTATCCTGTAGCTTAGCAGTTTAAATTGATAAAAGCTGTTGGGGTGAGGCTCCATAATCGTGCACATCTTTAGTGTGCTGGAAATGGGCTCACTGGGAATAGAACTAATTACTACACATCTGTATTTATTTGATCCATGCGGAATTATCCTTCTGTCAGTCGGCAAAGAAGCTGGTGGCCTTTGGATAATAGTGATTCATCTCAGCAACACTGCTGGCACGGTTTAACTCTAAAGCGTCTAAAAATCGATACGAAAAATGAAGAAAAACCCCTATAGCAGGGAACGTATTTCACCATATAGCTCAGCAGTATTTTAAGTGATTCCCTGAGAATAAAACACTTTGATTTACAAAGCCTTTCACTGATCACATTAAATTACTGGGGATATACATTTCCATTATACAGTAGGTCTGAATGCTACTGTAAACTCAGGTGCAGAACACTCAGGGAAGGGAGAGAAGCTTTTTGTTAAGGTACAGGTGTTTCAACTTTTTAGAAGATTTTTTCCATTTTTTCCTTAAAAAAAATCTATTGCTGGACAAGCTGCTCAGAGAGGTCATAACATGTATATTAAAACTAAGGGCACGAGTCAGGGTAGGTCAAGTCTCAGCAATTTTTGCTACAACACATGCTATGCATCATTTGCAGATGACCCAGATACATTTTCCAGAGGGTATACAGGTGCACCGGATCACACAGGCATGGATATTATGGATATTACAAGAGATGCCCATTGCAAAGGATGGCCATAAACAAATTGTAACAAAGACTTTTGACATTGAGATTTCATCTAATCTAGACCCCAAAAACCACATGAGTTCTCAGCATAGCTTAAATAATGAGCTAGAGATTTCCAGGATTGGGAAACATAGATTAGTTTTCTTCAAAGTCCTAAGTGCTCCTCCATGGGGGACTGAGGTCCTGATCCCATTTCATGGATGGGGATGACTGTGCATCAGAGATGGAGGAGTCCCTTGAAGTGGACAAAAGGAATCTCTTGTGTCCCTTCCTCAGGGACTTTTGTTCCAGAAAAGGTCCCTCTGTGAAGGGGTCAGACACTGCAGGGAGTCAGATACAGCATGATCTGATGCAGCATCAGATGCAGCATGATGGGCAAAGCTGCTGTGACACATCTTGACTTGCTGCTAGCTCTGAATCAGCATCACTTAACCAGTCTCACCTCAGCCTGGCTGCACAGAGATCACTGGAACAGGCACTGAGCACCAAAGACAAGGCTTAAAGACACCCATGTTCTCCCAGACCCTCTCTGGCTCCCGCTGCACACACAAGGGCTGGCCAGGGCTGCCTAGGTCTGTGTTCTTTTGCCAACCATTTTCCCCCAGAATTTCCCCAAAATAGCTAGGAAGTTGGTTAAGGCTGATTTGTACATCTGGAATAGCTCATGGGAGCTTTCTAGAGATGGCCTGCACATTATCACGCTTTAGGAATAACTTCATATCCATTTAGGTACAACAAAAGGTTTTACAAAACTCAGATGAAAGATACTGAAAAGAAACTAGAGAGTTGTGTTCATTACACAGATGAAGGGACAGCCACATTCACAGCCACTGAGGCCAATGGATGACTTGTATCAACTAAGATTAATCAGCACAGATTCTTCCTCACACAAAAGACATCCTATATATATATAGGACACATTGGTGTCCATAGTGCTTCAACAGAAACTGGAATGTCTAAAAATGGTCTGCTTTTACATGAATAATATTTCATCCAAACCACTGTGACCAAACATCAGTTGCTAAGTGCACCTTCTGTTCCTGGCTAGTGTGTTTGTGTTGATCAGTCTCATAAATTAAAGGCTTTAGGATTCATTTTTTTTTGTTGTATTTTACTTATAAGGCTCTTTCTAGCTCCTGACATGTAGCTAGTACTGGAGAAACGAGCTAGTATCCAGAGGAAAAAAGCTAAAATTGCCAAAGTTCAATGGAAGCAAACAACCAAAAAACATATCCCTGGTGTTCAGCAGGGATTTATCAACCAAGCAACATATTTTGCAATATAAAGGGCCAAGTTTTGGCTCAGCACAGGCATATGCAATGTCAGTAAGCTCCTGATGTCCAGATAAAAGGCTAAAAGCAATCCCTTAAAACTCGCATAGCATATCATCACATTCTGATGACTTATCTCTAGCTTTAGAGCAAAACACATACATATGTAGAAAACAGTCTTAACTATGGCAAAACTAGCAGACAGCTCTGACTCAGTAGTTGCATACACCCAAGTGCTTTGCTGAACAGCAGACCAAGAGAGCTATACTTCAGAAGCAACATATTTACTAAGTAGAAAAAGCTTATTTAAAAAAAAAACTTTGAAGCCAGTAATTTCAATCAAAATATGTACAAATAATGATACAAATACTTATTAATCAAAATGCCTTGGAGAGGGATATATTTTGAAAACAGGAAGAGGGCTCTGCATATAGACCCTAGAGAGATAAAACATCACAAAATTTCATAAAGGTCAAATCTCAGCTAAGATATTGTGGACTTAATATTTACAGCATATACCTCTTCACTGTATAGTAGCTTCACTGCACTGCAGTATTTTCAGAAATACTGTAACAGTATACAGTAATTTGGGTCTTTTTTAGGCTGTGTTCTAGCAGGTGGATTAAAAAATGGTTTGACTGGTTGAAAATTAATATTTCTGTATTTTTGTAGTAGTTACAAATTCTGTTCCCTATAGAAGCTCTGAATAGGATTTCCTTCAACAAACACATGAATGACTGGATGCTGGGCTGCCCAGAGTGATAAACTTTGAGTATTAAGAATGGTTTATTGCTGTGATTTGCTTAGAGATATAAATCTATCAAGTTCACAGTCCCAAACATATACTACGAAGAGCAGCGGTCTATAGGTAGCTAATATAAGACTATCTCAACTAAGTCTATAAAGCTAAACTGGGATATTTATTTCCAGTGCTCTAACTAGTAGTCTAATCAGTAAAGCTCTTAAACTTGCAATAATATTTCACTGATGTGTACCAGAGCGTTACAAGTTATAAAATTTCCAATTTAATTTTACTGCATCCCTCAAGCTGTAGTAATTAGAAGACAAACTCACAGGGAAGCTGTTTATAGCTTCAGGGGTGAGAATTTTGAACCTGTCCTGCAGGTCACCCATGTCCTCAGGGTTCCCAGATCTAACAGCTGCCTGCAGACCCAGGAGTTTATTGTAATACTGCAGTAACTCCTCACTCAGATGAAGGGGGCAGATGTAGATGACGTCCACGTTGGCATCTAAAACAAAAGGGCACAATGTTCATTACTGGCAGAAAGGTAGGCTCCATTCAGAACAGCGATCTGATCATCCCTCAGCATGGGCTCACAAACAGCATCCTTCGAAGAACATGAGAAATAAAAACGGGATCGGTAATTCCCAAATCTTCATGGTTTAACTGCTTTGCTTTTTCTGTGCTTCAGCATTTCTCTGAAGACAGGTCAGCAACCCAAAGAAATAGCTAGTTTTCAGAATTCAATCTGCAGAACATACTGGGGGCAGCTTTTTGAAAGTGTTGCAGGGGGATTTATCCGCGCGACTCGCACTCACATCAATGGGAATTGTGCACTGCTTTAAAAATATATCCCATTAACTTCAGTAAATTATAAAACCGAGCTATTAAGTTTAGAAAGCTGGTGAAATTGCAATTTCATACTCTGCCTTGATTTTGCATGGCCTGATCCTATTCTTGTCCTGTCCACATAAAAGCTCACGGTAGGATACCATTAATAACCATGGCTGAGCATGTGAGTGTGCAGATTAGCTAGTTAAATACCACAGGGTGAGAATCTGCTCTTTTGCATGTGAAACAACTTGGGCTGAAAGACAGTGTACACACACTTAGACATGAGAAAATAAAAGGCATTAATATAAGTCATTTTGGAAAATTTAAACCACTAGGTTCTTCTAAAATAAGAATGTTAATACATGAGCTAATGAATTAATTGGCCTTGCAACACCAACAGAACGTGCTGCCAAAAAACCCTCCTAGATTTTGACCCCGCTCGTGCCAAAATCAGTGGGAAATCTTTCATTGTCTTTACTGGGCACAGGAATAAGAGCTCTGAAAGTGCCAGGGACAAATGTTTTTAAATGGGAATGAATCAGAAGCAAAGCAAGCACTGGAAATAAGGAAAACCTAATCCTGACAGCAAAAGGATTGGGATACCCTCCTGGCTCACTTGGTTTGCAGGGAAATAACCCACACTTGATACATGAGTCTAGAATTTTGACTAAAGCCCTGCAGCCTCTGACAGCCAGCCCAATGCCCAGACCTTAGTAGAGCCTTCGTATTACACAGATCAGTATGAAACAACTTTTTAACTGAACAAAAGCCACTAGATCTTTAGTCAATATTAAGTATTGCATTTCACTCAGACTCGCAAAATCAGCCTGAAAATTTATTAGTGAGGGAACAAAAAGCTTACCCCTGTTGGCCGTAATGCTGAAAGCACTGTCAAAACTGGCAAACTCGAGTGCATTTGGTGAATTAAATGCTGCAGAATAGTTTACTACTCTAACACTACCCTATAAACAGACACAGAAGTCTGCTTTGGATGCAGTGGGGCTCTGGAGACAGATTAAATAGTAGCAGGTCACATCAAGCAAGGAAATCCTTGCAAAGAAAAAGAAAACCTGTCTGGTAAATGCTAATATCCTTTGGCCAGGTACAGGTAAAACATGTGATGCAGTTAATAATTTAGTTAATAATTGAATAGTTTGTACCTTACTTATGATCTGGCTTATATTCTATAGCAGAAACAGTTTTTATGTTCAGAGATTTAAAGGTGAGAAAGAATGCCTGTATAATGGGTTGACTTTGTCCCTTTAAGTATCTAAATATCATTTTAGAGATTACAAAAAAAACTATGTTAAAAATTGAAAAAATAGAACTTTACTACAGAAAAACAACATTAGCACCCAGATAATATATAAAAGCAATTACATTATTATTTTAGGCAACTGTAAATTTCTACATCTAATACATTTTTGTTACAAACTTACTCAATGGCATTTATAAAATAATCATGCTACTGAAATATATATGAATCATGTAAAGTGTGTCATTCCAGGGAGCCAACAAAGTCAGTCACCGACAAACAACATTCTTCATTGCTTTGCTTAGAAGAGGACTGTCATTCTAGTAAAAACTTTTTAATATATGCCTCTTGCCTCAACTGCTAATTAAAAAAAAATGGTTTAAATAAGAGCTCACTCTTTTCCCGCACATCTTTCTCCCCATATGGGGCTGAGTGCTCATAGCAGAATTAGCTACCTAATTTTGTAGGACACCAAGCACTTTGGCTGGCTCGTGGTGCTCAGCGTGCCACAGGATCAGGCAGCTTTACCTTAGCACTGAGTCAGAAAGAATCAATAGGTTCTTCTCATGAACAATTCGGGCAGGAGCAAATAGCATAACAGATAAATTACTTCTGAGCAGGTGTGTGTTCTCTATATTCAGTATTAAAACAGCAAGAAAGTCCCCATCAGTCATTTGCTTTTCCTCGCAAATATGGGTAAATAACAATCAAAACACAGGCAGGCACCAGCTCATAACGTACCCAGTATGTCACACAGCCTTCCCATCTGCAAATTCTGCTGAAGAGCAAGATCAGGAATATGCTCACGGATGCTCTGGGAATACCCTGGAAAACAAGCAAAGCCCACCTCAAATCTATTCTAAATCCCTGGCATATATTTGATATATATGCATATATATATATTTTAGATAAAAAAAGGTAATAAAAGTATTTCAAATGCCAAAAGTGGTATTGCATGAAATGCATCATTTTTATGAATTCATTTTATTAATGAATTGATGTAGCATTATTTTTGTATGATAAAATTCTAAATAAAGACCTAAACATTACAGACTTAGAATAATTCAAAACTACACTTATTTGAATATTTTAAGCTGATTAAAAAAAAAATATCATTAAGTGGCAAGCCTGGTAGAGTGTGGTACTTTTTATTCTTCACAGAGATAAAAGAAAAAGATTTCATTGAAGAGAAGTCTTGGTGACACCTGATCGCTCTGCTATAGACATAAACCTGCTTTTGCCAGAAGCCAGTGGAGTTTTGATTCCAACAACCCCTGCTTTAGATGCCATATTCAAGCAAAGCAGACGCCGCGAGGAGGGCAGGAGCCGGCAGCACTGGAGCACGGGGATGTGCCCATGTGTCCGGTGCCACCCTGGTGCTCCAATAGCTGCTCCACGGCCATGGCCCTTCCACAGGGACAACCCAAGAACCTCCTTTCCCACCTTGGCAGTGCCAAGAGGTCACTGAGCACCTTCCTGCCCTGTTTATGACAGTGAATGTGCAGTGACTTCAGGGGAAGGATCCAAGCTTGCATAGGGATACGGGTAGGGAGAGCTATGGAAGTCCTAAAAAGGGCCAAGTGAATTAATGGTAAAGGGCTCTCATGTCCTCTCTCAACCTCAGTCGTGACTTAATGCCCCCGAATTGCCATTTTCCAAATAAATTTTGCCCATCTCAAAGCATCTTCCATCAGCAAAGAATCCAGAACAATTCCCAGCTTGCCTTTGGAAACAGGTAGCAGGATGAAGCCAAGGTTTGAAGGAGG
>JAVCKT010010163.1:0-5000 GCA_032273925.1 Rhynchotus rufescens | reverse complement strand
AATTCTGCCTGGAGGTCTAGATAACCTCGTAAGATCCTTTTCAGACCCATTTTCTAAGACTGTGTGAAAAAGGCAGCCAGTTTTGGGTAGCAGAAAGCAGAAACTGGCAACACAGAAAATGTTTCCTATTTATTGCAATATTTACTATTTACTGACTTTAGTTTAAACCCTCCTGTACCAATTCAATCATGTACAATAATTTCCTAAAACGCACCTGGCAAATACAATATCTAAAACATGAATAAAAACCTCTCATTATCCTGCCTGTCTGAATACCTGAGGTTGACAGGGAGCCTGCAGCTCAGATTCCAGCTGCTGAGCTGGATGTCTCCACACTGCTGATTTCCCGGATGGACCTGGAGCTGGTGCAGTGTGATCTTTGGTAGAGGAACGTGTGTCATCAAGGGCTTTCTTTGATTTTGGAAAGGTGAAAATGGCTGTATTCTTGGAGTCCACTCTACTAATCTCTCCTGCACCAATGGAAAAAACGCAGCACAGATTTCTTTGCTAAAAGAAATGAAGTAATAGCATTGGAAAGACACTCCATCTCCTACCACTATGTATTGGGATACTTCAGTTTATTCTTGTATCCAAGGGGGTTGCATTTTTCAGGAGCCACTGCTAAAACCACTGAGGAATGATACTGGGTGGCCATAAGCCTAGCCACAATATGACAGGTTGCTATTATGAAGACTGGGATTAGGCTACAGGAAAAGAAGTCACAATGTTAATATACAACATTCTAAAGTTCAGGCTGTGCCAGCCAACAGCATGCCCAGCACAATGATTTAAGAATATTAATCATTTTATACCACACTATTCCAGATACAATTTTATTTTTCAACCACTCCTTTTCATTATAAGAGCTCTAAAATCTGTAGGCATTGCTATTAGACCCTCTGCTCGGCTGGCTCATCCTCCCATCCATACCACAGATAAGTTTATCACGTGCCTTCAGCAGTCAGAACAGTAACAGCCTCTAGTAGAGTTTGGAGCAGATCAGACTTGTGTTGCACAGAGCAGATTCCCTTACCAGGGGTCTCATGTAATCACACTAGCAGATAGATTCTTGATCAGCTGCTCTAAGTCATGTTTGCAGTGGCCTACAGTAACCCTGGCCTTATCCTAATGGCCAAAGCTTCAGATTCACATGCTTAAAAATGCACAACATTCATTTAGGAACTGACCAGGATTCTCAGAATAAACAGAAGCCAAATCCTCCCAGGGATTTAGAAATTCAAACAGCAGACATGGGAAGTCTATGTATGTCTTGATGTACTTGGTATGATCTAGAGTTTGACCAAGTACTCATTAGTCAGCTGCCTTCTTGGGAGATAAGAGAGACTGAAAGTGAAGTTGTACAGGCAACTGAAGGGTGTTATCAACCTTCTGCACTCACCTGCAACTGACTTCTTGTGCTGCTCGTGAAATTCATGGAGAGGAGCTGGTTTAGACACAACAGGAGATGACTGCAGGGTTATCTTTGCTGCTGGAGGGATCAGCCTCCTTTCAGTCAGGCTCAGAATACCTAGAAGGTGATGATGTTACTGAACAAATCATTTACACTCCAGTTAGGAACTAAAAAAAGTAACTGCAAGAAAAAAATTAATGTCAGACTCAAATTCTTCCAATTCCAATCAAAACTAATAAAAAAGTAGTGATTTTCTTTCAATGATGAAATTCAAGGGAGGTAAATTTTGCCTATAAATGCTGACACATACATAAAATATATTCTAATAATGCTGTTCTGAAGGAACAAGGACTTGCAGAATAGCAGTTTAATATACAGAATGTATTACAACTAACTCTTGTAAACCACAATCTAGTAATGATTATGGACTGATTGTTAAAATAGTCCAAGTATAGAACTCACTGAGATCGAATGAGCAATAACCACATATTAATTATGTCTGTTTAATCCGATCATTTTATTTAGTCAAGAATTCTCTCACACATAATGATTCTTCACAGGGGAAGCTGAACTCTGCACAACGCAAGATAACTGGTTCAGGGAGGAGGGTGCTCGATGCACAATGATGATCCCTGCTGTATGTGGTAGGTAAGCCACCTGAAGCTGGCCTCTACCCTTGGCAGCCTTGGAGATTCTAATTGTTACAGGCTTTGAGGTGCCACAAAATCTAATTACCAGACACATCCTTCAAACAGCAAGCCAAAATGCATTTGTGAAATACATCTGGTGTCTGATAACACACTCACCTTTCTTTATATCGTCTTCGAGCAGGGGTAAAGGAGAATCCATGTGGTGAAAGGCAGGCAAAACCCAAAGCTTGCTGACTGTGCAACCCTTCACTATCTTCTGATTACACATCTAGGAAAGAATAGAATTGTCCTTTAACAAACAACAGAAATTCTGAATTTGCCGAAGACAAACTTTTCTACTTATGTAATACTAAATAATAAATACGATTTCTGCTATGAATAGTTTCATTAAGGTTTAATAATGTAGCAGTACAAGCACTAATTTTACTACTTACGAACGTGTTGCAATATTGTCTACTGTCATTAGTAATTTAAAATAAAGTTAGTTAAATCCAATCAATGTCTTGTGATGTCTGCTATTCACAAGGACTGCAGGAAGGTTGCTTAGTTTTAATGAGTACAGTGTAAATAGAGAATTTCTTGACAGAGCAGCCCTTGAAATGTGTGCACAGACACCAGGAAGCAGGAATGTACTTTCAAATATGTAAACAAATCTTCACTAAGAATAATATTAATAAAATTGAGATATACACCACTGCTCACAATAACTATCATAGACTCCTGAAGTTTAAATGTTCTTTTAAATGCTCTTGAATTACAACAGTGACATAGCCTGTTAATGTGATAGGGAAAGAAGTGCCACACTATCTGTGCCAATGTAGGGATTAAACTTTCTTCCCCTCTCAAGCAATCTCCATGTTTTTACGAGCCAGGAACTGAAACAGTGACAAATGTGACTTTGGATAGTAACAATACATTCTTAATATGAATATCATCCTGTATGGAGATAATATACAAGGAAAAGAACAGATAACAATTTGATAAATACCCATGAAACTCAATAGGAAAGTGTGGCATAGTTCTGTAGATGACCATAGGCTACCACCTATTTCATTAGGCTAAAAGGAGAAATTCCTATGTTGGATAGAAAGCTTTGAGCCTAATCCCATGCGCTGACCAGCTCCTTGATTTGTCTTGTTAAAAGATATTTCTTTATGAATGACAAAATAGCTTAAAATAATACTAAGTACATAAAATCTGAAAGCTAGAGAATATTGGTAGATCTACAAAATACCAATAATAATACTTGCCTTCTTTTATAAAGCAAATTAAGACTTTCTGGTTTAAAATATTAAGTTTTAATCATTATTATATTTGGGTACAGCTTTTAGTAGAATGGATCCAGGCCACAATTTCTATCTTTGGGCACTACTGTTTTGTAATTAGCAAGTAACATCAACTTCATAAAAAGAGAGAGGCAATTCTAAAGAACTGTTTGTAATTCTAGTAGGAAAATGGAATAGATCAACATAAACTATATTTTTTTCCTCCAAATTTCTTTAATAACATTGTCCACAAAAAAGACATTAGGGATATAGAAAATATGCAGGCTTCATCAGAATAGAGAGTCTTTCAAAGAAATCATAGGTGCTTTAGTTATGGCCATTAGGGGCATTATGCTTTAAGGGATCTAGACATATGAATCTCCATGTCCTCATGCTGCAAGAAAATGCAATAAGCATATAACAAAGATTAACCTTATACCAGCCAGCACATATGAGGAAGGAGAACAATAAACCAGTTTCCCACTCATTCTCAGGTCCAGCAGTTTACTGAGGACACAGCAAAAATATAAAAAGAATAAAATTTAATTAAATAGTGACTCAATTTACAGGCTATTGCTGTTGTATCAGTAAAGCAGCACAGATTTTACTACTGGCCAGTTTTACCCTGCTTTATATCCCAGGAGTTTGGGGATGAAAATCAGCAATACAAAATGGGTGTTACACTTGTGTTCATGCAAACACCATAGGTTGCAAAGGAAAGCAACTCAGGTCCAATGGACAAGTTCAGAAGCAGTCTACAGGTTCTTTGTTTTTACCGAAGATACTGAACTCCTCTTTGCTGTATCCTTCAATTGCTATAAACTACATGGCAGGTATTGGCAAAAAAAATTAAAAATTAAAAAAATCAGATGAAGAGGGTTGAAATCTAAGCATTTAGCCTGCAAAAAGCCACTATGTTTAAGTAAATTGCATAATGTGGGCAGCATAAGGGGACTGACCCCAAATTATTACCTATAAGAATTCCCTCTGACCTGTACATCCCTCTTGCACATTCTTTCAGCATCCTATTTTACCTCATCAACTGTTTAATGACTTGACAACTTCAATGAAAAATGAAAGCAAAATAAAAAGTGCATATTCCAGAATTTGACAGCTCCTAATATTTTAATGTTTGTAGTGTAGAAAAAAAGAGGAAAAAATCACGACCACATCTGTAGGTACCTCACCATCGTGCACTTGCAAAACTCACACGCTAAGAGCTGCAATGTTGTGTTTACTGCCAAGAGGTAATGGAATTTCAGGCATTTTCTCTCCTGAATCATGTTTTTAGGGAAGTTTGTTACAAATATTATGATTTACCAAGCATATTTTTATTATGCCAGTACACTGTGTGCTTGACCATCACACTTGTACTTTTAAAGTACAAGATTCAGATGGCTGAAAAAGAAAAAAGGAAAAAAGAAAGGAAGTTTTATCATGGGTGATTCTATTAGTGTTGATAAACTGCAAAACAATGGATAGACAAGGCATATCAGAAAACCACAGAGCTTGATAGCAAGGGTGGAAAAGATAGATAACCTAGTAATCTGACATTTCACAATAACCTCCAATTGGTATTCTCAAAATATTGACTTTTTCTGTCTTACCAAGATTTGTCATACAGAGCTGACAATCCCTAGAAAAGGAAGGAGAAACACAATGGAAGGACAAGAA
>JAVCKT010010161.1:0-10606 GCA_032273925.1 Rhynchotus rufescens | reverse complement strand
GGAAGGGAAGGGAAGGGAAGGGAAAGGAAGGGAAGAACTTGGCTAGGATACTATAGAATAGGGTAGGGTAGGGTAGGGTAGGGTAGGGTAGGGTAGAGCAGGGTAGGATAAGGTCCTCTAAAGACCTCATTGTCCTCTTTAGTAGGGGACCTTGCTTAGCTCACATCTGAATTTTTCTTGCAAAAGATCCTGCTGGTCTGATACAGCTGTAAGTAGCAACCCCATAAAAGGCAAAGGGCCAAACTTTCTGCTGCGTTATGCCTTGCAGATAATCATCTGCTTCTCTGCAAGGTGTGTGAAGAATTGTCCCAAAGCATGGCTTTATCACCTAAAACTCGCTTTATTCAGGTATAAATCAATGTGCAAAATGCAACATAGTGAAGAAGTAAGCCCAATGGAGTTGCTCAGGTGTAAAACTGGTCCAACTGGGATCTGACTCAAGCCAAACAGATTTAAATTACTAGAAGGAAAGAGTTGGGGACAAAAAATGACTTTGCAAATGAATAGCTCACAAAACCTGACCTTCCATTAGGTTTACTCACTCTTTATCCTTAGGGAATGCATTTTATTATCCCTGCTAATAGTCCTTCTTTGAATGAGGGTAATAGGGAGGTAGACAGTGAGGAGGGAATTGGAAAGGGGAAAGGGAGGTAATTGTTTTCATGATCTCCTGCCTGAAGAAAACTCTTTTTTGATTTATTTTTCTACTGCAGACAATGAAAAGACTAGGAGATTTTTTTTTTCCCCCACACCAAACTTCTACACTATAATTGGAAAAAAAGGTAAATTAACAGCTTTTCATTAATGAGATCTATGGTTGCATTTTAATAGGTTGGTTAAATTATGCTTCATCAACAGAATACTAAATTCACTAGCAACAAAACAAAGCAACTTTGTTCTCAGAGAATAGCTTTTTTTAAAAGGCAATGATGGTATTTTCTTTCTCATATCAAGGAGATTGAGTGGAGGAGGAACCAAGCATTCTTACCATTTTTATACAATCCAGATATAAAGTCTCTCTCCTTGAACCAAGAGATTTAATTCTCTTTAAAACTGAAGTTGTGGATCTTAGTCACAGGGAATATCTGGTCTTTTTTTTTTTTTTTTTTTTTTTTTTAAAAAAAAAAAAAAAAAAAAAAAAAAAAACCACCCTACTTTGATTCTACAATAAACTAATGAACATATTATCCTATTATTATTTCATCTTACAATTCTTGCTGGTGACATAGAAACCACTCTCATTCTTCCCTTTCCATATAATTCAGTAGCTGCAATTCCCTCCCCTGCCTTCCTGCTCACGCACTGCACATGAGCTGGCTCCCAAGAAGCCTGTGCAAGAGGCAGCCCCCGTTCCAGGGCAGGCAGGAAAGCAATTCCCTAAAGCACTTGTTAGGGAAAGGAATACCGCTGATATATGATCAATGAGAATCATCAGTAACATGATTTGAAAAGAAAGTAGCAGGGAAATTCTTAAAACAAATATAAACCATTCTAAAAACTTACATACCTTGAAGACACAGAGCTGCTAGTTCAACAGCAGTTTCATATGGGCATTTCAGTCTTAAAAAGGAAACAAACAAGTCATAAAAATGATGCCATTTACCCCTGCTCCTCCCCACAATGAGTTCTGCCCGCCTTGCAATTAAACAGTGGTCTGACACTAGAAATGGAAATATTAACCTCCACTAGAAATGGAGACATTACCTTCCACGTGGTCACTCGCACCACAAACCATTAATGCCATGAATCATCTAAAATTATTTTTTCTTACAGCCATATATCTATTTCCTAATTTGGCACATTCTCAGAATCTCAGAATCAGTTTAAGACAAGCTTAAACTAATACAGAAAATATTAAATAGCAGTAAGAAATTTATTTTGCTCCAGTAATATATTTTAGAACTCATTTTTCTTTGTAACTAAAATATCTGTCTATATACAGAAATAAACAGGTGTGAACTTACTGGCCAAGGTGAATCTGACCAGTAAACACACAAAATATACTTTGTGGAGCTAATGTGTACAAAAAGTACTGCCACTTTTCCTCCTCTATTTTAACCTATTATATTGAAAAAATTGACAAGATACATTTAAATGCTCATTAAAGACATTCTTTGTTCTATTTATGTAGTACTATAACTACTCTCATCTATCCTCACACTGTTTCTACCAGTAGTAATCTTCAAGTTAAAACCTTCTAAGGTTCTTGTAGAAGCAGCTACATGTAATACTTACAGCCTCGTAAACTGTTGCTAATTAAGTCCTTTTTATATGACACATAATAAAAAAATTAGGTCACTTTCAACAAGGTTATAATTTCACATAAGAACTCTCTCAACAAAAAGAGAGATTAGGTACTTCCCATAAAATATATAAAAAATATATGAAGTTTCCCATCCCCGTTCCTAGATAGGACAAATCAGTCAGCATCAGAACATCCACTGTTCTAAAAACAAGAAGTTCCAGTCTTTGCCAGTTCTCTTTAAATGCCCTTATTTTGCTCCTTTGTTTCTTACCTCAGTAACTGCAAGCTTAAATATCAACAGTTGGGGCTTTCAAATAAACACGATCAGGATGTGGGGGTCAATTGTGGCACTTTCTGAAGGACCGTTTGTGTAAAGCTATTCTGTTCTCCTGTCTTTAATGCTAGCTAGCTCGCTAGCACTTAGATCTTTAAATAGGGAACGAGGCACTAACAACAATATGCTGCTATAATGATCAGGACGAACACTCAGCATATCAGGGTATGGACAAATCACCAGGTCATTCCATTAATTCTCCTTCTAAAATAATAGAAGTCATGAAGTACATAAAGCCATATACTTTGGCACTGTTGAGAAAACACACATCTGGAATTGTAAAGCATGTTTATCATCTATATGTGAATGCCAGAAAGGATCAGAAAGATCGTGCAGTTGCAATCACATTTTAAAATCACAGACATTATCTACTGTAAATACTTTTAAGTACAGAGGCAAGAGCAAAGCTACTTACTTCCCTGAAAGAATGTCTTGCCGGAGCTGCAACACAAACAGGTACCTGACAAAAGAAAGTGCACAAAGTCAGCGGTTTTTATAATGTCATCTTCCCAGCCTCCAGAGCACAGCAATCCACAAGTTGTCACAACATTTCCATAAATGTGCTCATAAACAAGAAGCTTTGGGAACACTCAGCTATGCCCTGCAACCTCTGAAGTTCCCATAACTTTCACTAAAATCATCAAGGGACCACTCTCCATCTAAGGGCTGTGCTCCAGGCGGTATCCAAAGCGTTGCTATTTAGGGAGCAATGAAACAACGTGTTGCATTTGGAGCACGTACCTCAGCATCCTAAGTTAATGACACTCCAATGCTTTCCTGCATTATTTGGACAGAAAACACAGGCTAAGGCATGAGGAACCACAGGCTACCTTCTCAGATGGAAGCATGGATCAGGGAGAATATTCAAGCTGGGCAAAAGGAAAAGCTCCAACTGAATCTTCATTTAATATTGTAGCCAAGTTTTGAGTACAAGAAACATGAATTTCATGGCTCCCATGGAATTCCACAGGCGGAAAACAACCCATAGGTTCAGTGAGAAGGCCAAATTGACTTCCACAACCTGGTATTTTATGTTCTTGTCAGTGCCCAGCAACCCCCTGGAGCCGGGTTGTGCAAGAAGGCTGCACAGGATGGCACAAGCAGGCTGCGCGCTGCGCCCCTCCACGCTGAGGGCTGAGGCTTATTAGGGCAAGCTGAAGCAACAGATCAGGAAGCACTGGGGTCACAGTTAAATACAAACCTGCTCCTGTTCTTACCAAAGGGTGCCACATGACTGGGCACAAGAACTGCTTGGAGGACATGGGGACAGAGGACATGGTGTGAGCATGGTGAAGATCAAGTCTCACCTGCTCTGCTTGCCAGGGGTCACTTTCGCTCCTTTCCCTCAATGTCACCTGGCAAAGGTTTGCTTCTCTAGCTTTTGTATCCCAAATTAGCAAACTGCTCTAAAAACACAAAAAGTCTGCACACCAGACATGTGCATACACATTCCTCTGTTGTTCTTCTAACTAAACTAGCTAGCAAAGCCCCACAACAGTGCCAGATGCCTGCCAAAACACAATGAACTGTAACTGTGTTTTTAGAGTTAGGAAAGGACAGAGTGGAAGAGAGAGTTAGACTGGGTTCATTTGTGTGTTCATTACTGTGTTCATTATGAGCCTGATATTTACAGCCGCAGGAATCTACTGGCATCTACTTAGAAGAGCCTCTGCAGGAAATCTCTAAGCTTGTTTTCCCCTCCAGAACAGATGATTTAATCATTACACTAATGATCTTTTTTCTTCCTCCTCTTACTTCCATTCAATTTCCATTTTCAATAATTCTGAAAATAGTTATTGATCTTCACTTTTTATTTAAATTGTTACATGGAAAACATGGCCTAGTCAGCATAAAGATTCCTTTAAAAAAAGGAAAGCAACATTCAAAACTACTTTCCTCCAATATAAAAGCAAAACACAATTATATGTTCACGGTAAAATCAATTTCCAATTTGTTTTCACTTCCCTTCTCACTTTCACAGCGGTTTTCTGTTAGTCTCAAAAGTTAAAAAAGAAAAAAAAAAGACTCAAAGCATTGAAAATGCAGTCGATAAAAATGCTTTTTTAATTAAAATAATCTTCTGAAATACCACTTTTCAGCACCAGAGGTTAATACTTATATAGGAAATGTCTTGCGAGATACAGCTGTGATCACACAGACAGAAACACACGTCCCACAGTGACTGTAATCACATGCCTGAGCGGATTAAGCAAGAAGTCTGGTGGCAGACAGTAATAGGCATTTGACTGCAGGGGAAATGTTCTTGTCAGACATGCACCCTCATACATGAAGGCTTACATCGGTTTTCAAAAAACATCTATTATTCCTGCTAATTTAACTGCACCTTCTCATTATACAAGCCCAATGATCATTTTGTTTAAGTCCTTTAAGATCTCCGTGCTCAATAACCTAAGCGGCAGTGAGTTCCATAGGATAATGATGCAATGTATGGAAATATGCTCTTTTACTGAATTATCAGCACCGCACATAATTGATAATGAATATTAAGGTCTCTGCAGCGGTTTCATAAGCAGGTCATGACAACCAGCTCTTTGATCTTCTTGTCTCAGCAGGGGGGAAAAAAGTACAAGCACACGACGAACACAGCAGATAACAAAGGTGATAGTGAACACAGAGGCACCCGGGCTCCGGGGTTCCCGTAAACATCACGTACACAGAAACTAACACAAATCAACAACCTTTAAATGCCTCAGTCTGTTTGGCAGTACAGCAGTTAATGGTAAGAATATTAAGGATCCAGAAAAAATAAAAGGCGAGTATCAGAACAAAGCGAAAAACAACCAATAACATTATGGTAGATGATGACTGAAGAAAGAGAACAGAAGGATGGCAGACACAAGCAGCAAGCAAAACCCTTTCCTCCAGCTTCTCCTTTCCTAACTCTTAGGATGCTCTGTAAGCCCAGCAAGGTGCAGAAGGCAGCCCAGCCAGTTTAAAGCAAAGATCCCCACACGTTCCAACATACCCTTACACACCACAGTCCTTAACTTGCACGGTACAGAGAACTCAGAGCCAAGGGGAGGAGATTCCACAAGTCAGCCAACTCGCACCATCCCTTTGGCCCGGAATGCTCTTAATTTGCCTCATTAGCAGGGTGGGACGAGGCAGAGGGCTGGCCTTTTAGCAGTGCCCCATGGACCATCCCTGCGCAGCTGCAGCAGCTGCTGCTTGTGGTGCAAGGCAGCTGTTTCCCAGCAGCAGCTCTCCCTGCCCAACGCAGCCTCTCTTTGCTCGGGTCAAAGCACTGGAGCACATTCTCCTATAGACTGACAGGCTTGGAGAGGCCACAGGATGATTTTCCACAGATGATAAAAAAAAAAGAAAAAAGAAGAAAAAAAAAGATGTTTTTTGAATGATCATCCGGCAAAATGATCCTTCTTTTTAACAAGACTCAAATGCTGGGCTCGTATGGTACCTCTCATGCCGTAGGTGCCCTAGATATCCTTCTTTGAGTTGCTTATTTAACCGTGTGTATTCCCTACCTTGTAAACTCCTCATGAAGGTTATTCGGTTCGGACGAATAGTACTTAATTCGAAAGTGCAACGTGTACGGAGGTCCAACTGTAAACACAGGCAGTTTAAACAGAGAAAAACAGGGTTTGCATCAGTTGGGATTCTTGAACAAGTAGCCACCATCTCATCACTCAAGAAACACAAACTCAAATATTAAGTTCTCCAAAGCAGCATATATTTCATATGGTTGAACTTTAAAACACATGTCATTCTTGCTAATTATTACATTAATCAAACAACAATCCAGGATGCTACCAGATCTGTAACCTGTTGCTGGAGGAAGATGGAGATATTTCAGTCACCTGATATGAAGACAAACAAACCCAGATGTTCAGCTTTAGCTATACTGATTTATTCGAAAGGGCTCAGGTCAGATATGCAAATGCAATATGCTACCAAACTCCATGAAATGGAGTTGAAAAAAAAACCAAAAACTCTTTTCCAATTCTTTTTCTAATGCTATCAAAAAATGTTATACAGTTGTTACGAGACTGTAACCAATACATTCATAGCTGCCTAGGCCTCACATTCCAAGCTGACATCCAGTTGGTATACACAGTGTTAGAAAAAAAAATATATATATATTTTTAATCTTTTCAAGGTATTCTATAAAATCCCCCACCATAGTATTTGCATGCCTATCAACAATCCATTTGACTAGAAAATCTGTAGCTGAAACTCTGCTCACTGCAGCTTTGGTGCAGTTTTTGGTGCTGAAAATGTGAGAGAAAGTCAACCACAAAAACCTTACTCCTAGCAGGCATCTTTATTACCTAATCTAGCAAACGCTCACATAGGCAGGAGTGAAAATCAACTGCCCTAAAAGCCTTGGAAAAAGAGCACCACTGGCCACAAGTCCTTCTCAATAGTCTGAGCACCCTTGCCAAGTCCTGCAAGTGGGCTAACAACTGCCTCAAAGCTCTGTATTTCACTTAAACTGTATGAAACGTGCATTGTTTGCAATACAAGTGCATGGTCAGCTGGCCTCTGGGCTGATGCTGTACTGTGCCCAAGCCTGCAACAAAATCATCAGAGAACCAGGAGCAAAGTACCTGCCTTAGCTAATTGCTTTCATAAAAGAACAGCTACTTCCACAAGCTTTATTTACAATACAAAAGAAAGGATGGGGGAGAGGTAGGATTACAGAATAAAACTGTTTCCTAGTTCATCTTTGGAGGAAAACAAAACATAACCAAATTCTGTTATGGATCAGGAAGAGTGACACAAACCAAGATCTGTGTCCAGGCAACCTGATTTCACAGATTAGACTAAAATTACCTGGCAACGCACTCCATCTCCGTCAGTATATGTTTAATGAGAAATGCTGAAGACTGGTCTATTAAAATGCTCTTGTATTTAGACTAAAAGATACGCTCCAGCAGCTAGCCATTGAGTTAAAATCCATTTTTCTGAGAAATATTCGTTCTACCAAAGGCCACATGCACATATTCACAATCACATTCAAATACTGAGTTCAAATTCTTAACAAAGTAATAAACACGCAGATCTGCAGTACTTACTTTTTATTTGCTTCTTAATGAGTTTAGAATGATCCAACCAGTGCTAAAAAAAAGAAAAACTCATGTTTAAAAAAGCAGTTCGACTTCAAGATTTTTTTGACACAAACTAATTTAACAGAAAAAGTGTCTCTTAGAAGGAACACTGCTCTATTTATTTGCCAGTCTGTCATACATTTGAGAAAGTATTTATTCACACATTTACCAATGTCATGGTTTTTCAAGAGAGCAAACTTGACTTTTAAATCCATCAGTTGTGCCAGGGCTGCTGAATTCTTTCAGAAAGGAAAGCTCAAGCCCAAATCAGCTGCCTCTAGGGCAGTCAAAGTAAGGTTTTGTCCTCAAGTTCAGCTGTTGCCCAAGTGCCCTGAGGACAGCAGGCCAACCCCCTAGATTTCATTCTCCTTTCAGCATCCCTGTTTGATGAGGAGCGTCCAGATCCTGTGCTATTCTGCTCCACAGCCAAGTGGTCCACGATAAGGATGAAAACTTAATCCCCACTGAAAGCATTGATGGAAGACAGACATACATCTCCTTCCTTTGTTGTTTTTCCATCCCCCTCAACCCAACATTGGAAGCTTTTGAGGAGATGCAGCTGTATTGACAAAAAGCCTTGCTTCTCCAGCAGAACTTAGGCATTTTCAGCCATATACCAGGTCCAGGGGAGAGCAATGATAAAGTGTGATGTATAGTTAGCTTAAATCTTTGCCTACCTCTGTGCAATGCCCTACTGTGAGGCTACAGTATGGAGCAACCCAACAGAAACGCTCCTATCACCAGGAGCTCCTATTCTATAACCCAACAAAAATGCTATCCACATCAATGCTATTATCCTATAGCAATGCTCCTAGCATTACAAGGTAATAAGGAATATTTGAGCTTCCCTGAAATAAATGCTCTTCTCTATAAATGTATCGGCTGGTTTAAAAAATAGTAAAGGAGATACTATGCAGGAAAACCTTAAAGGGGGGAGAAGAAACCTTTCCCTTCCCCCTATTGAAGCATTTATACTTTCAAAAAAGGTGTGTTACTGAGTAACTACTTAGTATTCCACTAACATGGCTAAGTATATACAAAAAAATTATTTGTGTGACAGCAATGCCAGTATATATCTATTATGTCTTAAACGCAAAAATTTATCACAAGTACAGCTCCAAAGTTTGCCAACACACAACCTGTAAGATAAATAAATCTTATATAAAAAGGAGAGAGGAAGAAAAATGGAACAATTATCCTGAAGGTGCTTTTATTTGCATGAGATTTGCCTGACTCCCTCTGGTAAAACTGCCAAGTAATCTATCCTTGCAGATTTGAGAAATCACTATCTGAGAGGAAGGGAAATGTTATAGCAGCTCACGGAAACACACCCCTCAGAGTGGCAAATAATTGTCTCTACTTAGCTGTCATACAAAAAGCTATATGAGAAACTCGAATAGTACATGGCAGCTTTATGAAATTTCATATTTCTGATAAGCAAAGAGCATCAACATTGGAATTTTGCCTTTTCTTTTAATTGAAATTATACAAGTTACTTTCACACCTCCAGAGTAGATTAATCTTTTATGCTTCAAATACCTAGCAGCAAAACCTTCTCTCTCCACTATTCATCTCTGCTAAAGATAAACCACCTTTCACAAATTCAATATAAACTGATTCTATAAAAAGAAAAGTTAAGCTTCATGTTTAATAAAGCCAAACATGAACAGAAAAACTATATTACAGGTAAGAAACCTCCAGCCATTTTTCAGCTGTGGCTCATGCTATGACTATATTCAGAAACCAGCACACACCACCTGAATTACAATAGTTTCTAATGAAATAACATCTAATACTATACTCTAAAGCTTGGAATGCCATACCCTAGGTAAAGCAAAACTCCTATAGCAGCAAGGTTCCAGTCAATTAAGAGATATATTGAGTTTCTAGTCAATATAAGTGTCAATATTTATTTCTAAACCTTCTTTAAAATATTAAGATTCTAGGAACTAACAGCTCCTAACATTGAGCATTAAAAGAGGCTATAGTCTAGTAAGGAAATCATTCTAGTTGTAGGCATCCAAGCAGTCACAAATTGCCCCAGGAGGTACCACACAGCAAACATTAAACTTATTTCAGAAATAAAACTCAACTGCCATTTTCCCCACATCTCACATCATGCATCAAGACCATGCATGAGGGAGAACATCAGATAGTCCACAAAATAAAGATACTGAAGAACATGCATTTGAAACATTACTGGCCCTGAGTTCTTAGGCCTGGTAACTTTCATAAGCATCTGTGAACTAAAAGAGAACTATTTTAGCCAAGTTCTGTGAAAAGTAAGTTGAATTTCAACACTCCTTTGCCTTAGTATGTGAGGGTTCTTTCAAGCCAGCAACTGTGCCAGCTTCCAACTCTGTAGGCAGTAACTCTGCCATCCTATTCCTCCCTTGCAGCTACGATTTTCTAGATGGTGGCTGTAAGCAGTAACACAATACGTCTGCTGAGAAAAGCCAGTCTTGTCCTGTGGTGCAACAAATGCACCAAGTGGCTGCCTGGAAGTCTCGAGTACCTCCAGGGTGTAGAAAATCCTCTCAAAAACACTTCTGAATGAACCACAAAAAAATCTGCAAAATCCAGTTGAAGATTTCGTGGCACTCCAGCTAAAGCCAAAAAGGTTTGGGCTTGGTTACATACTGCTTGCCGACTCCAAAACAGGAAGGGGATGAATTCCAAGTCTCACTAGGAAACTGAATAAAACCAGAGGCGCCTTTTATCCTCTCAGCACCTCCTCCTTTAGCTCTGCCTGCCTTGTGCTCCGACTGAAAAACTGCACTTTGTTCCAGGATCCAAAGGCAAAGAGAGGTAATTCTGGGTCTCACTGTGTGGGAAACGAGGCTCATCACAGTCATTTCAACTATACAATGCTCCATTCCCCCAGTCCAGACTAGGCTTACAAGTAGGGCTGCAGGACAAGGAGGAGGAAAGGAAATGATT
>JAVCKT010010160.1:0-20130 GCA_032273925.1 Rhynchotus rufescens | reverse complement strand
AAAGAGCTTATGCAGATGTTTTCATTCTTGGTTCAGGGAAATGACATAATAATGTCTACTGATACAAGCCCAGTCATTCTGTTATGACTCCATCTGTACTGTTGTTTTCATAAATGTAGCAGATCTGGTAATGTCTAACACACATTTCACACGTACTTAGAGCAGTTAGCATTTTAAGTAGAAAGTGATCCTCAATAATATTGCTCTCCATTGGAAAAGCACTGTAGAAAAGTTACTTAACTTCAAAGCACTGCTAGACTCTTAGGAAATGTTTTGAAGAATGGAATACAGGTATGAATGTCTTTTATAAACTCTGTTGTTAATGCCCTAATTGCTTTTTCCTTTTTTTTTTTTTTTTTAGATCAATGAATGTATTCCTTATTGTATACCTCTGTATTCTAATCAGTAAAGCACTAATAAATACTGTCCTGAAGTATGTGTGGCAGAGTGAGCCATTTCGGGATGAGCCGTGGTATAATCAGAAAACAGAGTCAGAAAGGAAAAGAAATCTGGTATGGAAAAAATAAAATATCAAAAAAGTTTCACTAAACTGTATATTCATAATAAACCCACTGAAAAGTTTATAGAGAGTGCTTACCAGTCAGGAAACATCACTCTTTTTGGTAACAGTGGAGCCAGTGCATTTGGGAAGTCTTTTATTACATGCGCTAATTTAAGTGAAGAGAAAATAATTAAATATCTAAATGTTTTTGATTTGGTATAAAAAATATATGGAAATATTTTGAGATTTCCTGACATTGCTGTCAGGTACTAAATAAAACCAGAACATTTTTTCAGAGAAATATAGACTGTAAAGAATCGCACAACTAATGGTAGTCATATAACAGCTATTTATTTAAAAGAATCTGCTATAGGAATTGCCCACCACTTCCCCATATGCTGGAACATACCCTTCAGCAGTTTATTGTTGGATATAGCCCTATGACTCTGGCCTGCTGCAGAGTGAGACCTCTGGAAACCAGGAGAGTAGCCAGTGTCTGAAATCCATGCAGGGGCAAGGACTTAGGCAAGAACACCCTGGTGGTCCTACGTAATGAAATGAGCCCACATTTACAGAAGGCATAATGTTACTCCAGTAAATATTCCCAATTTGGAAAGGGGGAAATGGGGGGAAAGTTCCTTCTTGACTCCAGATGCATCATGAACACTGAGGAGCCGGGCATGTTACAGGTTAGTCACTAGCACTGGTAGCCCTATGGGGCCTGCCCAGCAGTCTGGCTCAATCTCCAGCCAGTCTCTGCCAGTGAAAAACCTTCTCTAGCCTAGTTACTGGTACACACTCTACCTGCACTGGTATGGGGAGAGGAAGCTCCTTTATTTGATTAATGAAAAGCGCCTGAAGTCTGTAAAATCTAGTAATCCTTGCATTATTCATTATTGTGCTTCTGTTTCTTATGGTCAGTGCATACAAATTCTCTTGCTTTCCATGTTCACGTGAAGTTGTTAGTAGTATACAGTCACTCACTTCAGTTGCTCTAGAGCTTTACGATAATAATGTGTAACCATACTCTGCAGCTGTATTTCTGAGGAGGAATACAAAATTAAAACTTAGAATGAAAAGTTTTGTTTTTTATGACTCTCATAAATCATTAAATGTATTAAAGACATTCAAGACTTGTGCCAAACTCTGATCTGTGAATGGCATCACTTACTGTTTGAAAGTTATTAGAAACATTAATTTGCAAGTGTATGTAATGACTTTGAATTTTTGATAATACATGAAAATTAATATTTGTTTCTTCTCATTTTGTCGGCAGTTTCTTCGAGCTTTTACAGACTTCCTTGCATTCATGGTTCTTTTCAACTACATTATACCTGTATCCATGTATGTCACTGTGGAAATGCAGAAATTTCTTGGTTCTTATTTCCTTACATGGGATGAGGAAATGTTTGATGAGAACACAGGGGAAGGACCACTGGTGAATACTTCTGACCTCAATGAGGAGTTAGGACAGGTAAATTTAATCCAAAATATATAACTGACAATAAATTGGATAAATAACTGTGCTAGTAGAATGTAATAACTTCAAGAAAATGACACTTTCTCTCCACTGACTATAGAAGGATATTGTGTCAACATCTAACTTTTTTTAGAGTAAAAATCAGATGGATAAACACTCTTTTTGTGTGACTAAACTGAGTTTAGTACAAATTTATTCCCACGGAATGAATGATCCATCGTCTCCTTTCCCACAAGGTTGCTATTTTTAGTGTTCTGTATTTAGAAAACCTGCATCTTGACCTGATATGCAAATTTTTGCTTTTGTTAGCCTCGAATGATATTGTAATAGAGAACATTTGTAAATGTAACCATTTTAAAGTGTTTATTGTAAAAGAGAAAATGAATTTTAAAATGTTTTTTGGGGCAAAAGGGCTAGTTTCAGGACAGTGGCAATACAAACAATGAATGCATTTCTTCATAGTCTTCATTTATGCTAAGATAACTGTAGTGAGTCATCACTACAGTCACTACCACTACGGATTGTTATGGCTTTACCCTACAATAACTAATCAGTAACTGATCAGATGTGCATTAAATATTGGTCCAATATGGTCCTACCAAATGGCATTTGTGTGCATTTGTGCATTGTGTGCAAATATGGTCCAATTTGGTCCTACCAAATGGCATTTGTGTGCATTTTATTTCCATAAGCACCTGTCATTGATCAAGTAAGACATTCAATATCAAAAAGAAGCACGAGAGCAGAGTGTAAGTAGGTTAAGCAGGATTTGTAGGTGTTATGAGGCAAAAGATGCTTTGCTGATACTTTTGTTTTATAAAATCTTCTGGTGCCCACATTTCTGTGAAAGGGGACTCCTCAAGGGAAACTGTTGTTTTCCTCTTTGGAAAGAGCCTCCATAATGGTTTTTAAAGAAAAGTATAATACAATATGTTAAGAGACCTTGGAAAATCTCTATTCATATTCCTGTTGGTTTTAATTTTACTCATTTGCAGGTTGAGTATGTCTTCACAGATAAAACAGGAACATTAACAGAGAACAATATGGAATTCATAGAATGCTGTATTGAAGGGCATGTTTATGTTCCACATGTAATTTGCAATGGCCAAATTCTCCACGATTGTACAGGCATTGATATGATTGATTCTTCTCCAGGAGGAAGTGGAAAAGTAAGATGACTCTTTCTAGGTTCTTAATTTGTGGTCTTTTTACAATGAAACCTAAGTATTGAAATATGCTGGTGATGGGAATTTAGGAATATAACATCCTTGAATTTCAGTAAGTAAAGTATATACTTGTGGGAAATACATTACAGCATAAACATTTTCTGATCCTAGTTCACACTAAAAGTGAACATGCTTAGCAAGAAATTTCCCAACAGATTCCACTTACTGTAGCAGTAAATGGAATAAAATCAAATACAAAATTTCTACACTTTCTCTGGTTAATACATGACGTTATCCATAACTAATTTCTATTTTACATTAGCTGCAATAGGGAAAGCAAGATGGGAAAATGATGAAGGGAAGAAATTATCACCCAATGCAAAGACTTACTGAGTCGTCATTGAATGAATACGTGGTCAGAGAATGAGTTGTGGTCAAATTTACTTCTAAATGTGACTTAATGTCACTGCATTGGAAATGCACTACACACAATGTGTGTGCACTGTGGCATTGTTAAGGGAAGTAATCTAGCTCAAGTTTAAGGAGAAATGGCACATTAATAACTAAGAAGTGTGAATGTGCACGATAACCAAAGCCACAGGACAATAACTTGTTAAAATATGTTAATACTGACTCCAATCACATATGTCCTTTATCATGGCAAAATAAAGCCTCTTGAAATATGTTGTTGAATTCAACAGCCTGGGAGTTCTCAACCCTGAGAACATGACCCCAAGAAACATAGCGGAGTTTTCACCTTGGAACTGTAATGATACAGGTAGTACTGAACAGCACAGAAGAATATGATTCAAACAAAGATAACAGGTAGAACACAGTCCATATACATCCATGCAATACAGATCTCTTTTTGGAGTGATTTTCAAGCTGGACCCAAAATGGTCAGCTGTCATTACGAAACCCTCTGCTGCTTTCTGGAAGGAGCTGGGTGGATGAACACCAAGGGATGTTCAGGCTGTGTGAAACAACTGAGGTCTGTAGACCCGTTAAAACCTTCCCTTGCTCCAGACCCTCTGTCCCTCAGTCTCAATTCAAGACTCCTAAGATGGTATCTTGGGTAGTATTTAACACAAGCAGTTAACTTTTAAACAAAAATAAAGAAAAAGGGCTTGTGAGCCACGTCTAGCAAACTCAGAGGAGGAAAGAGAGCGCTGTCATTTCTGGCACCAGCTGCATGGCTGGCAATAAACAGTAGTAATGAGTGACAATGCTCAACCTCCAAAAAAAGAAGAAAGGCTTTCAAAGGAATGCTTAAAAGATATCACACTTAATGACAGTCATTTCTTTTATTTATTAGGAGAGAGAGGAACTATTTTTCCGAGCCCTTTGTCTTTGCCACACTGTTCAGGTAAAAGATGATGACAGTGTAGATGGATTAAAGAAAAACCGGCTCTCAAGAAGGTCCTGCATATATATATCATCATCACCTGACGAAGTTGCCTTAGTTGAGGGAATACAAAGGTAGGTGTGTGTGATTACACATTTTTAATCGGAGATCTGAGCACTGAAGTATAGAATTGACAACACAGAAATCCTAATAGCAAACATAATTTTTTGTGATTATTCATAGTCATGAATCAAATAAAAATATGTTGATTGAGAAGATAAGCTCAGTCTTAAACCTTTATGACATACTAAATGGGATAATTATCTACTTTACTCATCCTCTTAATATCTGTTTCATTTTGCAGACTCGGTTACACCTACCTAAGGCTGAAGGACAATTTTATGGAAATTTTAAATCGGGAAAATGCCTTAGAGAGGTGAGTGATTACAGAATACAGACAGACTGGGGCTAAGGAAAGTGTGCTTGATAAATCATTCTCTCCCTAAACATTAATTAGTGATTCAGAATATTCAGAATTGTACAGAAATTTTAGGAGGAAAAATAATAGTCTTCTGGTAATTTGAATTTGAGAATAGAACTCTGTAGTTTTATATTTTCACTTAGTGTGCCAGTTTGAAAGCATGTACAATAAGAAATTATGGAATAGCTCCATATTCCCTGAAACAATAATTTCCATGCTAGCAATTGTGTATTATTCTGTATGCCTGAAGTTGTAATGTGTTCCCTAACATCAGCAACCATTTAGATTTCTGCAAAAGAAAACTTGTTCAAAAAATAATTGTTCAAAAATGATTTTTTTTTCCTTTTTCAGGTTTGAATTGTTAGAAGTTTTGAGTTTTGATTCTGTGAGACGGCGAATGAGTGTAATTGTTAAATCCTCAACAGGTAGGACTATCAGATTCTGTTTCCTGCTACATGTTTTTACTTCATTTCAATTCCTTTCAGTCTTATCAAAGAATTCATTCATTTTTACCTTGGTCTATGTACTTTTCTGTGTTAAAAAGGGTATTGAGTACCAGTATGTGTGCAAATGTTATACAAATTTTGGAAGAAACATGTTTTAGCAGCTTTGTAATTTGGTGGGGGGTGATGAAAAGACTTTTAGCCATTTTGAATTCCATATGTTGTCTTTTTTTAGGTGATATATTTCTGTTTTGTAAAGGAGCAGATTCTTCCATATTTCCTAGAGTTAAAGAAGGCAAAATTGACCAAATACGATCCAGAGTTGAGCGCAATGCAGTGGTAAGATTCCAGCAGGTTTAAAGCATTCATTAAGCTGCTTGTGGAATATCAGTGTCAAAAAGTCTGCTTTAGCAAAGCCCACACAGGCTCTCTCAATAGCAGATTGTGTTACACCCCTATTTCAAGCTCTCCTGCATCTCAGCCTCTCAGTGGCATTTCTGGTGAGATACAAATGCCTTAGGTAGATATACAATATTGTATGTTATGCCAGAGATCATCTACAGAGAGCAGAGAATGCAGGGAGCATTTTTGAATGGCATGTTTACAACTGTGATAGTTTGAATTAGCTTTTGAATATGATAAATGTGGGAGGGGGGGGGAAAGTATCTCATTCCTGTTTTCAGTTCTGTGATTTCTTGCTTTTGATGGCTTTATAAGCTCTCAGAAGACAAATGTCATTAGAGCACCTTAATCTACAAATGTTCTTCTTTTGGGGAAACAATCCAGTATCATCCTCATGCATACGTTTTTACTTGCTAAAAATGTATATGAGCTGCCTCGTTACTTTTAGAAGAAATTCAAAACTTGGTTCTACTTGAAGAGTAGTATTAGGAGGTGAAAAACACTGAAATTTGTGGTGTCTAAACAATCACAAACCCATCACAGTGGAATATTATAGTCAGTTTGCAGATTGCTGCTATCCAGTACCCAAAACGAAAGCAAAATATTATTACTACAGATACGTAAAAAATATCTTTAGTATTACCTGCTTTTTTTTTTTTTTTTTTGGAAGGTGAAACTTAAAAATTCTTTGCAGAATTTTTCTTTGCAGAAAATTTCTTTGCAGCTGCAGAAACAGCTGTCTGGCAGTTAGAAGCAAAGGAAGCTAATGAAACTGAAAGAAGTGTTTAATATATCATATTTGTCTAATGTCTAGCAAGAGAGAAATCTTTGTGACTGAAAATAAAAAGCTGAATTACTGCTTACTCTAATCTCAAAGACTGACCCCTCAAGGGAACAGAAAACTGGACTTAGGTGATAGTCTTTGCAATAAAATCCTAGGCATCAAAATATAGCTTAGTAGATTTTTCAGTTTTGTGTGCTTGTGAAATAGTCTTTTCAACCTAGCTTTGTCAGACAAAGAGTTTTTCAGAGTATAAAATCTCACAAAATTTAACATAGGAAATAGAGTAAAAATGAGATAAAAAATGAAAATATGCACCCCCCATTTTCCCTTTATTTTTGATTAAAAAAAATAAATTGCTGCAAAGAACTTACATATTGATGGAGTTAAAGGAGGGCTATCTGGAAGTCAAATTCCACCCATGTTTCTGCAGTGGTATGGCTTGCTTGCTGTGGCTTATCTGCAAGGTATTTAGCAAAACACATCAAAATGAGGCTACAGAACTGCTATGTTTTTCCTGCCTCCTCCTGCCTAATTAGACAAATAGGGAGAAGGAAAGCTTTACCTTGGCCTTCTTCTCCCTGATAATCTTGTACATTTGTTGGAGTGACCGTGATGTTTCTTTTCTGGAGGACTGCAGGTTGTACCTCCTTCCAGGGCAGCACAGGATCATTCAGACCCATCCCCTAGTCAGATAATTTACTGTGAGGGTGAACAGGGAGACTCCTCGTGTTAATGATAAAATGACGCAAAGCTTTCAAATATTCCAGAGTAAAAATACCAGTTAAGAAGTCCCAGAAGAGTTTTACAGCTTGTCTTGATTACATTTTCCAGGAGGGACTGCGAACACTGTGTGTTGCCTATAAGAAGCTCACGGAGAAGGAGTACTACAATGCACATAAGCTGCTTCAGAATGCAAAGCTGGCCCTTCAGGACCGGGAAAAGAAGTTGGCAGAAGCCTATGAGAAGATAGAAAGAGATTTTATTTTACTTGGTGCTACAGCTGTTGAGGATCGGTTAGTATGTGTCTGAGACTGCTTAGCGATGTTACCGTGGTCCAGAGTTTATATATAAGCAAATGGTTGCTAGTTTGAGCTCTCTTAGAACTTTTTTTTTTTGATTAGAGGCAAATTCCTTTCTTTGAATCAATCTCATATCATTAACTTATTAAGTTAAACTTAATAACTGTATAACTTAATACTGATACCTATGTGTATCAGTATATTCAAACCATTTGCTCGCAGTTAGTATAATACCTTGTACAGGAAATAGAGAAAGGTTTTGGAGATAAAATTATGAAATAAGGCCTCCGGAAGTGAAGGAAGAATTCTTAGATCTTAAGTTCAAAAACTGTCTATTAAATCAGGGAGGTGACTTTAATCAATCTGCCATACTCCACTCTTTGACTTAATTAACTAAGAGCACTAAAAATGCTAATGCGTGTCTTTCATATGAAGCGTCTTGTCCTTTAGGCTCAGAGATGAAACACTGAGTACTTTAAAAGTGTCAAAGCTAATTATTTGTAATGTACTAGTCGTTTAAGCTACATTTAGATTCTCAACTTATGGAAAATCCTTAGAGCTGAAAGCTTTTATTGGATTTTTTTTTTCCCTCACTAAAAGCTTTCAATAAGGACCTCTGAATTTCTAATTTCCAAACTATCTGTCAATGTGTGTTGTTAATTGACTTCCACAGACTACAAGAAAAAGCTGCTGATACTATTGAAGCACTGCAGAAAGCAGGAATTAATGTTTGGGTTCTGACAGGAGACAAAATGGAGACGGCCGCCGCGACCTGCTACGCTTGCAAACTGTTCCGGAGAAATACACAGATCCTCGAGCTGACCACAAAGAAAATCGAGGAACAGAGTTTACACGACGTGCTTTTTGACCTAAGCAAAACTGTCCTAAGACACAATGGCAGCTTAACCAGGGATAGTTTCTCAGGGTAAGAAAAAACTTGAATTTTCAAGACAGGACAAAAATGTGTGTGCATTTTATGATTAACTAAATGATTCTGATAAAAGCCCAAAAGCAGAAAAAAATGGGTTTTAGTTTTGATTGTAAGAGTGTGAATTATTGCATAGCAATTAAATATCCTTTGGTTCATGTATTTGCTTTGTCTTTTTAATACGGAAGCAAATTTTACAACAGCAAGTACATGTGCAGGTGCAATATATTTGTAGTAAAGGAACATCAAGCATTTGTTATACCCTATTCTTTCTATATTACTTGTTCCACCATGCTTCTTGGATACCCAAGCACAATAAGTATATCCTTAGAGTAGTGACACTAGAGCCCAAATAAACCTGAATGCAAGCTTACACAGCAGTCACTGCTGAGCCTGAATAATGCAGAAAAATGCAAGTGAGGTTTGAACTAATTACTCTGGACACTACAGGATACAGTAGCACTCAGAGTAGGCCATAACCCCTCTTTTTTCAGCATATTTTCTTGTGCTACACTGCACTTTGCTCCATGATGGCTGCACTTCTAGCAGGGCCCACATCAGCTCTTCTTACAGCTTGCCCAGGTAAACCTGTGTCAGATGTAGTCCCTGCAATAAATGCAGTGACTGCAACTGTCTGTCCTGGCCAGCAAGTCCCTGAAGCATTGCTTCAAAGTTTACTTACTTAAATACAGACCCTTGAAAAGCGTTATTATTATTCCATATTTTCTGGAATGTGGAATGCTTCCTGCAACGCATTCCCAAACTGCAGTTCTTTGAGCCCTTCCAAATCAAACTGTCATTGCTTATATCCCCCTACTCATTGATACAGTCGCTGAGATATCAGATCTCTAGCTTCAAACTGGTGAAATGCTGAACATATTCAATGTAAATTAGCATTAAAAAAGGTTTCGCTAGCAATCCTATAGTTTTCTGGTAGTTTCCTATAGTCCTATAGCAGTCCTGGTAGTTTCCTATATAAGGAATTTCCTTTGAAGCATATTAGCTTTCCAGTATTCCATACTCATCTTTCCATTAATTAATCTTCACAAAATCAACCGCTAATTTAAAACATGTCTGAGAATCTTACAGTGACTCCTAGTTTGTGCTTTATTTCTGAGCAGACTTTCAACCGATATGCAAGATTACGGTTTAATAATTGATGGCGCAGCATTATCATTAATAATGAAACCAAGGCAAGATGGGAGCTCTGGTAACTACCGCGAGCTCTTTCTGGAAATCTGCAGGAACTGCAGCGCGGTGCTGTGCTGCCGAATGGCACCTCTGCAAAAAGCCCAGGTGGGTAGTTCATTTCTTAATTACCTGCTAGCTGTGCAACTATGTAAATAATGAAAGTTCATACTCTGTGTGACTTCTTATGGCCATTAAAAATCTGAAGGTTCACTTTTGTATCTTCTAAAATGGAAGATAAAAAGAATCAGAAAGGAAGAGGGGGGAATGTCTCCTGGCAAGCAGTTTAGATAATAGTATGCTAAAATGGCACCCTGTTGTGCAATCAAATTTGGTTCATGTATTTACCCTGCAAATTTTGGGGTTCGTACATGCTGATACATATGTAACAAATTAAACTAATTGCTTCTTTTTTACCTAACAAGTTTTGAATACTGATAGTAGTCCACTATCTGTTAATACTACAAGAACCTGAATTATTTATTATGGTAGAAGGATGTATTGATATATTTCCTTCTCTGGAGATATTCAAAACCCACTTGGAAACAATCCTGTGCTACGTGCTCTAGGTGCCCCTGCATGTGCAGGGGAGTTGGACTAGATGATCTCTAGAGGCCCCTTCCAACCTTAAGGGTTTTATGATTATGTCTATTTGTCTATTTCTAAACATAAGTATGAGAGAAAAATACAGGTAGAAAATGTGAACCTGGTAATTTTAAAGTACATTTTGACAGTTGTATATGGGTTTGTTGCAAGTAAAGAGTTCCTTCCATTACTGAAACATCTCAGTGTAAGCTGGAGACCTATATAGGAAACAAAACATTCCAATTTATGCTTCTTTCTTTCTCTTCAAATACTATGTCTGTCAGTGGTACATATCGTACAGCATAAGTAGATATTTACTCAGTGAAATAAATGTATTTAGCCAGCATTCTTTAAACTGTGAGAAGGTTTATAGAATTTCTTATTTGCAGTCGACAAGAGGTGATCATTTATAATGGATCCATTTGTAATGCAATTTTGGAGCATTTCAGTATCAGCAGTGTTCAGGTATACATGGAGTCCTGCTATTATTTCTGGGTCTGCACAGAAAGAATTGTCATAAAGGACCCAGTTGTAAATGCAGCAAGTAGCTGTTCATTCTTATGCAGAGTTGTTGTTATCATCTGTATTTAAAATGCATTTGGTCACTTGTGCATTCTGAAATTAACTTTTAATATGTCTTTTCTTAAAGCAGAAAACAAAGACCATTCAGGATAGTTAAGAAAGCAAAATCAGTCTTTAGCTTCAAGTTTCTCTGGAAGCAGTTTATTAAAGCCCTTGCACAATATTTAACTATCTCAATAATATCTTCTTCTGCATTTCTCTTTACTGTCTATCTCTCCACTTTTCTTACACTTAATCTCCCCTTAAAATACCTTGAAAGTGTTTAAAAGAGGAATTTACATTCATAGTAAATATTTTTTAATACAAAGACACCACCGTGATCTTTATGTGTAGTGGTTGGATTGGGCTATTTGTATTTTATGGTTTTTCACAGAATTTCTTATGTAACTGTATTGCTCTGTTTTCAAAAGTTATACACTAAATACTGTTTCATGAAAAAGAAATCAACCATCAACATCACAGAGAAGAGTTTTTAACAGTAGTTCTTTTCCAGATTGTAAAATTGATTAAGTTATCAAAGGAGCGTCCTATCACTTTAGCAATTGGTGATGGAGCAAATGATGTCAGTATGATTCTAGAAGCACATGTTGGTATAGGTAAGTGTACTTTTCAGATTTTTATTTGAGACAAAATGACAAAAACATTTAATCCATCCAATTATGAATCAAAGAATCACATTACTCCATTTAGAGACAACTATCAGTGCATTTACCAAAGGTATCTTACGAGGTACTGCGGTGCTGTCTTAATAAATCAATGTCACAGCATATTGAATAGTTAATAGTTAAAAAGTTTCATTGCTTTGTCTTTTTTTTTAAAGGAATCATTGGCAAAGAAGGTCGTCAGGCAGCAAGAAACAGTGACTATGCAATACCTAAATTTAAACATTTGAAAAAAATGTTGCTTGTTCATGGGCATTTTTATTATGTTAGGATATCTGAACTTGTGCAATACTTCTTTTATAAGGTAAGACAATGCTTATTCTCAAAAACTCACATGGTAGTACCTAAGTATATGCAGTTTGTATAGCCAATAGTATAAAAGTGTAATAGTACCATAAAGCGATTTTGCTGACTGGAAGATGCAAAGCTAACATGGGATTACTGTTGTCACCCAGATAGTGTGGCAAAATACTTCTGTTTAGATATATTCTGTAATCTTTAATATGATTAAAAGTAGAACTTGTTTTTCTCTTTGGTCTTTCTCCCTTTCTCCCTTTGGTCTTTCTCCCTTCCAGCAAAGACTGTTCTGCATACTTTCAGTAACTTCTAAATTCTTTCCAAAATGGCCTTTTTAATCATGTTTGAAACAGTATTTGAGAACTTAGATTTCCTTAACTGTAAATTCAATGGGATTGTGTAGGCGGAGAAAATGTATAATGTGGATCTCCCTGTTCAGATAGTTTATGTCTAAATGTTGGGATCCAATTCAAGTTCCTTCAGTAAGAAGTCATGGAAAAATTATAGAAAGGAACCTTAAGATAATTCAAAGCCTTAGGTATTTGGCTGTATGTGTAGTTATGAAAGGACGAATCAGGAGGTCACAGCTTGGAACATCTTAAAAATTTCTTTGCTGGGAACCATGCAGGGCAAAGTATAAACAACCTTCCTTATCACAGTTTCTGTTCTACTGTGAATTGTACCTTACTTGCTTTGTCTTCACTGCACTGTCGTCCTGGATCAAAATTCATTGCCCTTGGCCATTGCCAAGTTTGCTTCCAGAATATTTCTTCCAGTATTTTCTTACAGGATATTTTCTTACAGTACTAACCTAGGATGAGAATGGTAATCCTTAATGTTTAATGTATGCAAGTCTTCTACCATTCCTGCATCACTGACTATTGCTAGATTTATAAAATCATAGTCTGCATAATTAAAGGACTGTGAACAGCATGTGTATTGATGCTTTATTTCACTTGATAATTGTGTCACTTTGTCTTTCAGAATGTCTGCTTCATTTTTCCTCAGTTTTTGTATCAGTTCTTTTGTGGGTTTTCACAACAGGTTAGTCCTACAAAAATTTCTCTTTTGTTTTTTAAGCAAAGGGATTCTTAGTCTGCTGAGAAAATTGCTAGATTTGGACAGTTTGCACACTGTAGAAAGAAGAACAGCACTTTTGATTCAGATGATTTTAGTGGCAGTTAAGTTACAGAAACTAATTCTTATAAAAGCCATGTTATTTTCAAAGTCAAAGCTACAGGAACATAAAGTTTAAGAACAGCAATGCAAAAAATCAGCAGAGCTCAGAGGGTTGTGACCAGTGGCACAAAGTCTAGTTGGAGGCCTGTAGCTAGTGGTGACTCCCAAGAGTCAACACTGGGTTCAGTCTTGTTCAGCTTATCCATCAGTGACTTGGCTGAAGGGACAGAGTGTCTCCTCCTCAGCCAGTTTCCCGATGGTCCAAAACAGGGAAGAGGGGCTGATGCACCAGAGGGCTGCACTGCCCTCCAGAGGGAGCTGGACAAGTTGGAGAGTTGAGTGAAGAGGAACCTCATGAGGTTCCACACGGGCAAGTGCAGGTAGGGTCCTGCCCCTGGGGAGGAACCCTGGGCAGAGCAGCCCAGGCTGGGCCTGACCTGCTGGAGAGCTGCTCCGGGGAGCTGGGGACGGATGGGCGGGAGGGTTTGCTGGCCCTACAGGACTCTTCGGTTGTTCAGTGTGGGTAGTTTAGAGTTGGTCTCAGTTCAACCCATAGGAGGGGACAATATGTGGACGAGACTATTTATTTCTGTCCTCCACATGAATTGAGTGCAAAGGCAGAGTTGTGTCTTACATCCACAAGCAGCTCTTCAGGGATATTTGGCTCAATGGGCAGGGATATACTTTTGTGTTTTAAACAAGTGGACTCACTGATTTTTAATTACCCATAGTACAGAGGATTGTGCCTTAAAATTGTAACTAGCTAATTTAAATCTTTTCCATCTACAGCCTTTATATGATACTGCGTATCTAACACTGTACAATATCAGCTTCACTTCCCTTCCTATCCTCTTGTACAGTCTAATGGAACAACATGTCAGTGCAGACACACTCAAGAGAGAGCCTTCCCTATACAGGTAAAATGAATACATCAGCTCCTAAAGTTGGCTGCTCTGAGGCACAATCTGTTATAACCAAAGCACTCAGGATTTCTGTGTCACAAGATACAAAAGAAAAACATCAGATATACTGCAATTGAAGGACTGAAGACCATGTGAAGACCACGTTCATTTGCCACCTAAATGAATAAGAGCATGATACAAATTGCTGTCCTGCAAATTGAAAACATGGTGTAATTTAGGATTATTTATTTCCTTTAGCCATGAGAAACAGAAGTTCTTTATAAAGAGAAAACGTACCATTTCTTCCACATCCTTTTTCTTTTATTTTGAGAGAAAGATGAACTGAGTGTTAGAGTAGACATGTGATATTTTCTGCAGGGTGTTGAGCATTGTCCTCTGCATATTGTTGACTTATTTGCAGGGCATTAAAGCTGTGGCTGCTTTGGTTTATTTGTCTTAGCCACTAGAAATACTGTCCCTGCGAATAATCTGCATGTGGCCATCTAAATTAGCAACAGTGCTCAGTTTAGATTCTTGCAGCTGCAAAAACAAGACGTTTTAGAGGGTGATCATAGTAGATAATTGAAGGGGAAACGTTTTGGGGAGTAGTAATTATAGATGCATAAAAGATAATGTTTCAAGTGACAAAAGATAACGTTTCAAGTGACATACCTTTACCTATTTAGCTCACAGCTGAACAAGGCATGTCATTCTGAGGGAAATTCAAGATACTACCATTGAAGCCAATATACCCCTCATTTTTTTCGGTTCTATATTTAAATGTTTTCAGTTTCAAAATTCAAAAGAGCTTTCGTTTTGGGCTTTGAAAGCTTAGTGCATCTAGCAGTCCACTGCGAGCCGTCTCAGGCAATAGCCCATTGCTGTAGCCAGATGAGGCTCTTGAAGCTTAAAATGCTTTGCACCACTTTAAAAGAAAATTGCTAATCTCGTGGAGTCACTTACAGGGCAAAAAGACATCAGATGGTCAGGAGACACATTTTCAATGGCTATATGGGCGAAAGTCTTGCTAGATGGTAAATGTTCCAAGCTGCTATGTAAGATTTTTTTAAATTCTGGGTTTTCACTTAACTGTTCTGATGTTATGACATGTTTTATAGTGATGCATTCATATGTAGTTTTTTTTGTGTGTGTGCAAGAAGTAAATTTGTACTATTTCATCTTTTCTGTAATGAGAAAATATATGATAATGATTTAGTGGTCAGTTCTACTGTTGATCAGTCCAAGTATTTTTTTGTGGGAAAATCACTGAAGAAATTTTGGCTTAAAGGTTCAGCTCAACTGCTAATTTCTGATTATTCATGTTTCACATAAAATTGTTTTATTCTAATATTTTATACAAAAGTATCCCACAGGAAATAAAGTGGAGTCTCTGGAGACCTCTAGTGTTTTCATTTACAATTTATACTGGGTCATCAGCTGTACAGCAAGTACCGTAAATGAGATAACTGCTGTAAAAGATTGAAAAGTGAACAGCTGCAGCACACAAGAAGAATTAACTATATAGCTGGAATAAGCAGAGCTACAGGCAACAATGAAAAGGATTCAGTAAAAATTAAATTTAAAAACAGAAGAAGGGCTAATTAGGAAAGATTTGGAGGTGTGAAGTGGTAGGTAATTGCCATGTGCAAATGTGAAGTTATCCTATATGTGGTCTCCTAATTCTGTGTCCCTCACAAAATAGTTTATATCATTTGTGGGGCCTCTTTGCCCGTGCTGATATCAATGTATGTGTCTTGTCTACCACAGAGATGTTGCCAAGAATGCTTTGTTGCGCTGGCGTGCATTTATCTATTGGACATTCCTAGGAGTGTTTGATGCTGTGGTATTTTTCTTTGGTGCCTATTTCTTGTTTGAAAACACAACTGTAACCAGCAACGGACAGGTTAGTATTGGGTTTGATCAGGTTCCATGGAATATAATTTTTAGAATGTCAAGTGTTCACAGTTTAATTGTTTTCTTCAAGATTTCCAGCACGGATGACAACTGTTTTGTAAATTATGGTGAGCTGTGTGGGTTATCTGTCTAGCAAATCTGAATTAGGTAGTAGGAATTCTGTATAGCAGCAAATAGTGGCATGGGACTAGACAAAATAAAAGATAAATGTACATCGTATATTTCAAGTATTCCTTCAGAATTTACATGGTAACATTTCTGGTTTGTGCTTAATACATCTGATGAATATTTGATTAACTGATTAACTACGTATTCAGAAATGGTAGGGTAGATATGAGTGGTGACACAAGAGCTTAAATATAACAGGTTTTTAAAATATTTTAAATATTTTTACAAATAGCAGCTTAAAAATATTCTATCTTTACCTGCTTTGCAGTCACATGAATGCAAATTTTAAGGACCTTTGCATTTTATTTATTTTACCCATTGAGATTTTGGTCTATTTTATTTGTGTGCTTTTTTTTTTTCTTTTTGCTACTTGCTTCTCTTCCTATCCTCAGCTAATGACAACCAACACTCACATGGTAAGACTACTGTGGATTTGTCATGATATCCATTTCATCTTTCACTGTTCTTTAATTAAACTGTTAATTAAAGAACAGTTAAATATTTCCTACAGTTATTTACAAATATAATTTAAAACTAATTGATAGAAATGTTCTTTATTGCTACTCTATAAGTTCTTAAAATCTGAAGAACTTATATGGGATATAAGGTATATTAAGGTATATGAGGAATACTAAAACAACAAGAACTTTCCAAAATAGGTAGGTTTTTTGCTTCCTTGCATTTTATTATTGTTCTGTGCTTCTCTATAGCCTGATTTTGTTCGTGCCTCTGCTACAGAAAATGTATTCTAATTTATGCTATAAAATGCTTCAGATGCTTTAGAAAAGCCTCACAAAGTGTGAGAAAAAACAAATTTTGTTATTCTTTTTACTTACATATAAACTAGAAGTATACATTTTCTAGAAAAGCAGTATCCAAATATCTTTAAATACCATCTATGTGACAATCATCAGTGAAGTGAACTTTTACTGTGTGAGAGACAATTTCAGAAAGTTAGTTTCTCTAAGGATTGAATAACTTTCCTTTAGACATACCCGTACATTGCAGTACTTTTTCTGATGCATGATCTTCCCTCCTTACAATGATGTTCTCTGCTAAATATAAAAAACTGCAGCAGTTCATATTTGCAGTCCTGAAAATCAGTCTTTTTGTATTTGTATAAAGACTGCAAATGTTAAATACTGCAAATATTCTGACTAGGCTCCTTTAAGAAACTTTAGCACTTATGCAACTTTATGAAACTTTAGCAACACTTTTGATGCATTTATTAAATATAGTCATTGGGGAAGTTCTAAAACCACACTAGTGCCTAATTCCCACACGTGGAAGGTGTGTTTCTAGAATTAGGTGCCCATGTTAATGCCAGATAATAAGATACTTGGCTTGGTAAGAGATTCAGATGAGAGTGTCAGAGTGGTTTAGAAAAATCAGTACCATTCAGTATGCATATGTGTGTATATGCCAAAAAAATGTATAAATGAAGTACAAATATTGAGTTGCAATCTTAAAAACTTGGAAGTTACTGTTCAGGAGTAGTCAGTGATACATACATCCATTCATATGTAGATACGTGACTGTTAGTTGCTCTTGGTATTTATTTTCGAGTATTTTAATTATACTTGTGTCTGGAAAAAGTCAGCGAAAGATTTCATTTGAAAACTTCACTGCAACAGTATAGGCAGAAGGTAGAACACAAGTAAAGGGAAAGAGGAGGAACAATAACACCATAAATGATACAAGATGATCCAAGTTATGTTCCAAATTATTAAAATGGGTGCTGAATCAAAAATTTGTAAATCTTCTTTAGAAATCTTCTTTCTGTTTGCAGAAGTGAACTAATCAGCATTTTTGCAAAACTGGTAGAAATCAAACAAGTGAATGTCTTTTGCTTGGATTAGCTCCTGTGTCAGACTAGATTTGCTGTACCATTCAGCTCACTTGCTCATAAGGCCCCAGTATTTTTTCGATACTTAGAAATATGTTTGAAACTGTCTGGAGAGTGATGGTACTCAAATACCAGGAAAGTGTATTTTTAATTGCTGAAATTTACTTCATAAATGCCTGCTTCACTCATTTCTTGGTAAACAAAACTAAGATGACAAGGATTTGTCTTATTAATTGTTACAAATTTGTGGAAGTGCTTGGTGCACAATGATCCAGTTTGGCTATAACATCAGAGTTGGGGTTATATAAAATATGGTCAGAAACCAATTATATAAGGAAGGTAAGAGGAGAACAAGTCACTGTAGAAGTGATTGCAGATTGTAAATGTCATCTTAGTTTACCCATGTAATAAAACATACTTCATCTGTGATTTTTAATTTTAACATTTGATGCACAGTAGTTTAAATATAATTAAGTTGGATTCAGAGAAAGGTAGGAGAAATTAAGTTAAAATGAGTAACAGAATGGGAAATTCAAAACAGCAGGAAGATAAGTGAGAAAAATGATATGTAGGAACATGGAAAATACCATGAATACAGTCACAGAAGGAGAGGGAAGTCTTGGATAGGCTGCGAGCAGATCACAGGAAAATATATGTTAATATACTGGCTGTAAACAGGCAAACTTATAAAAACACAGTTCAGAAGCTCTGGACTTAAATAATATCTTGAGACGCAGAGAGCACCATCAATTTTTTTAACTGTTTCATCCCATGTTACTCTGCTTACCTTTCTCTGTGTCTAAATGAGCAGCCTCATGAAACCTGCAGGTCTTATGCAATGACCTCGTAGCCTGAGCCAAAGACGTGGAGCTGAAGGGTTAACTTGCAGCTTGATGTTTCCCACCTTGCCTGACACCTAGAGACACAAGAGAATTGTCTCAACATTTTGTTATCTAGCAGGTTTTACTGGTAATATGGACACTCAGACTGATGAGGCTCTCCAAGAGGTGCCTGATACGGCTTGAGAGAACTCGAAAATTTAACGGAAAGAAGAAAGTCAATAAGTATTGGCATAATTTCAAAATCCTAAACCAGATTCCTGCCACATTTTGAGTACACTGTTATTTTTAAGGGCATCCAAAACAGCATAGCACAAACATGATCCTATCAAAATCAAATTATACCAAAGTAAAACTCACATCAAAAACTTCAAGATGTTCTGCAGTTCATCATGTTTTCCAAACACTTGATTACACATTTAAAATAATGAATAAATAACTGAAGTTCCCTAACCTTCATGCCACGTGCTTCAGCTCCTTGACCAGCTATCTTGATGGCGTCGGAGTTCTTGGACATATGGCACCGGAGTTGCTGCCATATGTCAATGTCTTTCACGTACCTGGCAGCCCAAAACTGTAGACAGTTCTCCGGAATGTGGCTTTACGGGTGCTGAATCGAGGCAAGGAATCACCTCGCTTGACCTGCTGGCTCCCCAATACTTTACTAGATCAACTTTCTTTGCCACAAGGGCACGTTACTGGCTCATGTTAAACTTGTCCACCAGGACACCTAGGTCCTTTTCTGTTTTCTACAAATCCACTTTCCACCCAGGAGGCCCAGCCTGTACTGGCTCATCGGGCTTTTTTTACTCCAAGTGCAGGATCTTGCACTTGCTGAACTTCATGAGGTTCTGTCAGCCTGTGTTACCAACCTGTGCAGGTTCTCTCATAGCACCCCTGCTTTCAGTCATTTCAAGTGCTTCCCTGCAATGCAATATCATCCGCAAACTTATTGAGGATAAAAGATATTAAACAATATTGACAGTAGTATCAACTCTGGAAGAACATCACTAGCTACCAGCAGCTAGTTGGACTTCATACTTCTGATCACATCTTTGTGGTGTGATGATATACATCTCTGCTTGGCAGCCCAGCCAATTTTCCATTCACCATGTAGTACACATACCCTAAAAATATATCATCAAGTTGTCTATAAGAACACTATGAAAGTCTGTGTTGAAAGTCTTGCAGCTTTTTACTCTTACTGGAGGCAATGAAGAATTACTACGTTTGGCATATATAGAGAAACTCATTTACAGAAAACCTAACAAAATTAGTCATGTCATGAGCATGACAGGATAAAAGGTTAATTCAGAGGGCCTAATAACTCCTAATAACTGAAAGTATAAAGATAGTGAATATTTACAAATTTTTTAGAATGTTAATAAAAATGAAACGAAGAAGGCTTCATCTGAACA
>JAVCKT010010157.1:0-13262 GCA_032273925.1 Rhynchotus rufescens | reverse complement strand
AGTCTCTGTTTTGAAGGTATGTGCCTGGATATCTAAGTGCATTAACAAAAAAGAAAATGCTTATAATAGTGGCAAAAAAGGAAAATATTTACAATTTTGTCTATCTTGCTCCTTGTCTTTTGTGTGTTTTGATCTGAGCCAAAGACTGTTTTACAGATGTGACAGAAAACTTCATAGAATAACACAGGAACAGGGCATCATTCTGGATTCACAGGGTGGAAGAAGTGAGTAATACAAATTGACATTAGTTCAACCTCCTAAATGCAGGCTCTGTAACAGAACTTTCTTCAAGAAGTTGTAATATCACAGACTTGTTTAAATACAGTGGGATGGGACTGTGCATGTACAGTTACTCTTACAATGTACTTTGAGAATTCCCATGCCCTTTGAGATATAATTCCAAAGTATGGTACTCTGATAGAGCAGCACTAAATTGAGGATATTCACTTCAAAATGCTCACTTTCCTCCTTGCTGAGGAATTTCAGAAGTTGCCCCAAGATACTTAGAGCACATGCAGCATTCAACCAGGAAAACAAAAACTGTATATCTGAATCACAAATTGAATAATTAGGGTTGGCAGAAAAAGAACATAAGCACCAGCCAGTGGCCTGCCTGAAAGTCTCTGTATTTTTCACTAGATCCAAGTGGCGTGGCTCTGAGACCCCGTTGTTCCGCTCCTACAGTAAACAAATACCCAAGGAAATAATAGGCTGTCAAAGACAAGCTCACATGTACACAGCCAGGGATTTTACTCAATTCTCCCCTCTCCATGTGGTATTTTAGCACAGTTGCACAGAAGTGATTATATCCATTTTTAGCCAGTTCACAAGGATATACTTGCAAACAAAAACTACTATGGTTTATGCATCATTCTCAGAGGAGAGTAGTGCAATGTGTTTTTCTTTCCCATGCTAAGAAAAGTCTATTTCTTTCTGGAAGTTTTGAGCTAAAGCTGCCACTTCATCCTGCAATTTTATGTATTCTTTTTTACACATAGTTGTTCCTTTAACAAATTTTACAATCCCATCTAAAGCGATAGTCCAATTGACAAACATTTCTCCTTGAGTAAGCTCAGTTTGATCCGATACGGGGTTGGATCAATGGCCAAATGCAGTCTTCAAACAGCTCACTGACGTCAATCCACTGAAGTCAATGAAGCTGTATCACCTTTTTCTTTCCATCTTCGTAGTAGAACAAGGAAATTTAACTGAGAACTGCCTTAGCCATACTGATCGTTCTTACTCTTTTTTAGTGGTATGGGGAGTGGTAACTGTGAACAAAATGTGCTCTACAAAACACTGTGCAATATGCTGAAGCATAAATGCAATAATGTCTGTCAGATTTTTTAATGGGCCTTCTGTTTTTGTTCCAATATATCTTGAATAAAGCTACTACACTCATGTAACTGGGTGTATATTCAATAGCTTCACATGAGCAACGACTATTTTAGAGTATAACCTTTAGAGCTGTCATCTCTCTATTTAACTAACGGAACGGAACTGGAAAAGTTGTAAGTGGAGGGAGAAGTAAGAGAAGTGAGAAGGACTACATAGTGTCCATTTGCACTGCAAATAATTATTCTTGCTTTCCAACATGTAAACTAGACAAATGGATGTTCAAAACTTCTATTAAGATTTTCAATAACATTGTTGCTCTGAAATATGAGTATAAAAGGCAAATACTTTTGTGGGGGAAAAGTCTGTCACCTGCAGAAGATGGGATTTCCCCTCCTCCCACAGCCTGGCTAGTTTTAGTAATATGATTTGAGATTCCAGTGACTTATATTCAGCTGAAGGAGCAAGGTATGAAATCACATTGAAAGGCAAGACAGCCTGAGCATATCCCCCATCTTGCTGCCAAACCTAAACCTCTCTGTGCCCCAGTTTACCTGATATCCTATCTATAAATTTGGTTTTAATACTACTGTTCTGCTGCACATGAAGAGACCTGGTGATTTATCATCTGTAATGTAGAGGGAGATAAGTAGTAAATCATTATGTAAAGACAAAGTGTTATCATTCAGAATGTGTACAGTGACAGTAACTTGCTTTTATAGACCAGTAAAATCATGAGATCACAGGAATAAATTCAGATTATCGTGTGTCAGAGGGCTGTGGAAAACTGGATAAGGTGACATTCTGGTGTAATCTTATAAAAATCATTTTTGCGTAACAAAATCTGTTTAAAATACTGTACAATAAATGAACGCATTTCTTTCCAGAATATGGAAATTCCTGGAAAAAGACAGGTTTATCTGAGAAATAGTAATAACTGCAAGTAACAGTTATTCCTTTTCTTCTGGAGAGCTCAGAAAACTCCATAAACTTCCAAGTATAGAATTAAACACTTTCAGGAAGAACGAGGAGGAAAATATTTACTGTCTTTGCAGTACATAAAGAATCAGTTAAGCTATCCAGCTTCAATTTACTACTAATTCTTGAGAAGAATATAAAAGAGCTTTCTTCCTTAATGTGCACTAAATGCTCACCTTCAAAAGCTATGTTCATACAATTAAATCCATCCACACGATCATAAACAAGGCTGGTGCAAATTCCTCCAGGTTTAAAAAAACAAGAAAAAGAGTATGGGGAGACTATAATAAGCACAGTACTGCCATAGGGTCCCATTTTTGGATGGACATGAGCAACTAACTGGTAACATTTTTCATAATAATGTAAGGAAGACAGGTCTGAAGTTATCAGACATCATTTTAAATAGATTCTTGCTTTGAACTCTGTGATTCAGGAATGATCCTGTGAAGTTAACTTCAAATTCGGAAGAGGTCTTGACTTCCTCTAACCTAACAGTTGGTTGCCACTGCTGGCCTCTGTACATGAGAGAAATTTATTCGGGCCGAGACAAACATTTAGTTTATATCCTTGCTATGGAATAGTTATTATCCCTTTTTTTTTTTCTCTTTTAAATATATATACACACATAAAGAACCAAGTATATCAATGTAAGAGAGGTCTTTTTTATTTCTCTTAAAGAAACATCTGGAATAAAGAGGACGTGAGCTAAAAAAAAAAATAAAACCAATATATATAGCACCGAAGAAATGGAGGTAATACTACATAGACCAGATAAGAGAAAGAGTAGGAGACAGAGATATTACTGTTTAAAAATAAATATATTTACATCCACAGAAATGTAGAGTTAAAAGAAATGTATGTAAATTAAGAACATAACTGCATATTCATTTGAAATAAAAACACTATCAACAAAAGCTTGCCTAAATACTTGTTTATAAATAAACATTTAAATTTTCTGACAGTATTGTTTATTTACTTATAGCTCTGTTTACCTTCCCTAAATCCTCCCAGAAAGATTTGACAAAGAATATTTGATATTAATCATTTTAATACTCTGCCAGCAAGTTTGAAATATATCAAACTGCAACTGATAAAGACTGATTTAAAGAGAGGAGAAAAGAGGGTAGACTCCTGCATATAGATCAACAGGGAGAAAACCTCAAATTCCCTCATTGCCTTTCATTCCTGTCCCTCAATTCTAGTGTCCAGAAAGCATCAAATAAGGAATATCTCAAGCAATTAAATGGACATTTGGTCAATGACAGAAGAAACCATTTCCTTGTCCAAACAACTATCGGGGTTCTGAAAAAATGCAATAATACAAAACTGCAAGCCTGGCAAAAACATCATTTCTCCAGGAAGAGATCCTATAGAACTAGCATTTATAGCTTGTATAAGCGTATTCCATCAGCATTGTTTCATAGCTCATGACAAGCACAAAACTTAGTGGCTGCAGGGGAGATTTACAGAATAGAATTACATAACTTAGATTGATACAGTATTGTAATGACTGCAGTGCATCTCGCCATACTCCAAGCAAAGAACTGGATACCTAAGAAGCCAACTTACCTCTATGTTGCAGTGAATAATATTAAAAAAATATATCTGGTATTAATCAGTGCTTGCCAAACTACGAAATTATCAAATATTTTCTCATCACCATAAGAGTTTTGTTTGAACGATAAAGAGGATACTTCAAACAAAAAGTAGAAACACAAGTGAAATTTGTGTTCAGCAAATAAATGTTTTTTTCCTTTACTATGTGCTTCTAATGAAAATAAGATGTTTAAAGCACCTATGAAGGATGCTAGGACCAAATGGTTAGTTTACTAACCACTGCAAACAACAGATTTACAAAATACAATTTCCCTATACAAAAGTTCTGCCATCCTCATTCATTTACAATACCAAAGATGATGTGCATCTAACACATTTCAGTTCTCCATTTAACGTGTCAAGATGTGAATTAGGCCATACAAGTATAATATATACACAATTATATACATCTATGTAATTAAGAACCCAGTCCTAATCCTCCTCCCCAAGGCATGAGAAGGGGGAAAAGCATTGCCACTTCCCAGAATAAACTGCACTCCCTGATGCCAGGAGAAGTTGCCGAAGAGTTCAATAATTAAAAAGTACATATGATCTTCCAAGAAGTGTCCTAAGAGAACCATAACAACAACAGTAATTATGGCATCTTGTTAACCTAGAGAGCAACATCATTAACATCAGTTGAGTAACAGTAAGCAGTTATAACTCGGGTTATTCCAAATGGATCTTTTCCAGATGTTAGTCTATACTTCACTAAACATGAAGAATTGGCTTTCTTAACTCGTTATGTTTATTCTGATCTTGATCTCTCCATGGAACTTTAGACTCCAAAAGCAAGTAGCATTTTCTCACAGGAAAAAAAATTCATAGTGAAACAAAAAGATTTTTTAATGCATATTGCCATGATACAGGTACAGATACAATATACAATACTTAGGTCTTATAAAAGCATTAGCAATTCTTTCATGCAGTTCCTTTCAAAATTAAGAACTACTTAGTAGGTATACTAGATCAATACATTTCTATAAGTTTTAATAATTGCATGCTTGTCAAAAACTCCAACAGCCGCATATCGGTAAAAGATATCATAATTTCATAGAAAACATTTTATATTTCATCACTAAAAACTATGAATAGGCAGCTCAGGAAGAACTAAACTGAACATTCCCAGACACAGAGACATGAAGCAGCATGCACATGTTTGAGTTCTCTTAAGTCTTGAAGAAATGCATCATTGCTTTTAGGGAGATATCTTAAATATTTCTCCGATATCCTTCAGATTTTTATAACTAACTACTTTCTCACAGCTGATATAGTTCATATTGTTTTCATCTTTTTGAAACTGGCTATTCTAAAGCATATATTTGCATTTAAAGCAGCCTAATTTATGTGCTTTTCATGACATAACTGCTAAGTATTGAATGTTACAACAGTCACTAAGTATAACATGCTGATAACCACTGCTCTATAAAAACGTCTCATGTACCCTGGTAAAACAGAATCACTGATTTCTAGAAAAACTGAAGTTGCAAAGGACTTCTGGAGAACAATAAAATGCAAGAAAAATGAGAAATCCTTACATACACATGTACACATACACACTAAGCAGACAGAATGCCCCAAAGTGCTTATGTGAGAGAAAGTCACAAATCTGGTCGTAGCATGAATATGCTGAAAATTGCTCACAATAGCTTTTTCCCCAGTTTAGAAATAAACTGGAACAGGATTTTTCTCCAGAATTACCCAAGAGTGATCAGAGTTTAAGCAGAACACAGTCCACCCATGAAATGCCACTTCTAAAAGAGTTTTGCACATTGGAGGAGCTAACGCACCTCCCAACTGTATTGGCAATGAGAAAGACAGAATAACCTGATATCACAAACGGAGACGTACTGTGAAGAAGCATTTTGCACGTGTATAAGAGCACAGGTGCACTAACTGCAAAAAAAAACCTATGTGCAATAGTAAAAGGGAGGCTGAGGGAAGCTGCAGGGCAATCAATACCATCAAAGAGAAAGCACAAGAATTTAACGATTCAGGGGGTAAATGACAACATTCATTCCCAAACTGTCAATGCATTAGGTGGCTACCACCTGGCTAATCCTCTTAACTAGGAGGCTGAAAACTCCCATTGCTCTGTAAAACGTTTCTAGAGCTGAACAGGAGCATGGATGTAGGGGGAAGAGAGGAAGGAGAAGGAAAGTACGAGCACACCTTTAATCTCCACATCACGCTCCACAGGGCTAGAGACATAAATTCAGGCCAGCACGGTGATGCAATGGGAAACATTAGAGTTTCAAAAAGATAATAAAGGTCAATCCATTCAAGAAATTTATGGAAAATTTGATAATACTGAACTACCCCAACCAATTTCTCATGTTCAGGTCAAATTTCAATTATTGAGAGACCTTTATGTCAGGGGAAAATAATTCTCAGCATTGGTAGCGTATGCCATGTCAGCATAAATCACAAAAACTGGATATAGATGCATCCATCTGCACTTCTCGGGTCTGCTTTCGGAAATCCTTTCACATAGCCTGCTGCTCTTACAGAGTTTAAGGAATGGTATCCTTAGTCCTTATGTGCTACCATTGTAATTTTATTCGCTCTCTAGACACTCAGAGGACAGCACACTTCTACAGGATCGCTTTTCTACCAGAACTCTTGTAATTTTTCCTCAGGTCTGTAGATTAGCTACTTTCTCACACAGGCAATTTTAGTCACCTTTACAGAACAACTTGCCCACAGCTCAGTGCCAAGAACGTGTTTTCTCTTATTTCCCCGTACATTCTGCAGTCTCACTTCACGAAGGCATGGGAAAGAAGGGTGCCCTCAACAGAGAGAGAAGTTCACACAGAGGTTTGATATGCACAAGATACTAATGGAGGAGGAAGAGGAGGAGAGCGTCAGCCTCTGCAGCTGACCTTTTCTTCACAGGCTGAGCAAGAACTATCACCTCAATTGGGGGAAATCACAGTGGCGTGCTGGTATCAAAGTGCACCAAGGGCTTCCCTCATAAATGTCAATTAGAAAGTCACATCTGTCACATTTGCGCCTGTACTTACTCTTCTTTATCTATAAATTTAATGGCTATCACCAAAGGAAGGAAATGTACTCAATTGCTGATTTGTGAGCAGAGAAAAGCTGTATTGGAGAACAAAACACATTCCCACAGAATCATAATTGCAATAAAAATAATACTCAGATCACGACCTAGTTAAAATCTCAACATTCTTGGTATAGAGCAAATGGCAACAGACCATCACAACATACTGCTTCCCAGCAGTGCTCTGAATTTCTACCTGACACTTGTAAAAACACCTCCAGCTACAGTATCCTGTAATATCTCATACTATAAGATTTCCCTCTAAAACTATATATTTGCTGAAGGAACAGATTTTAAAAAATCCAGAGAAAATCAGAGTTTTACTGAGTCCTCTATGCTACAAGCATAAGCGCCAAAATAAAGATAGAAACTTAAAAAGAATACCTAATTACTGCAGACTTATTCAATATTCTTCTCTGTTTTCATTTGTTTTTCTTTTCTCTTTTTCACAGAACAATTTTGCATCACCTGATTTGGAAAGCTCAAATTCAATACAACCGCATGCCACAACCTAACTTTGGCTGCATAAGACAAGGATCAAAACAGATGTTCCATCATAACAATATGAGTAAATCACACCTGCACATTGTAGCACAAGAAGAGTTTTTCCTAAAGCAGTCTGAAATGAAGATTAACCGATTTTAACTGTGTAAAAAACAACATAATTGTTTTGTTTCAGTGATAATCCTATTCTTCATCCTTCTCCTACTTTATTTCATATCTTCCCAGATGTTATCAATGAGTTAAGTGGAAAAATATTCCTACAAACAATCTGAGCTTGAGGAACAGCACTAGAGGCGTCCCTTTCATGCAACAGCAAGTGTTGCAGAGCTCCTGGGCTCTGCATTTCACAGAACGAAGCTTGAGGCTTGGAAAAAAGTTTCCTCCCTATTTCCAAGCTGATAGCCAAAGAAGAAACAGTGAGGAGGTCTCAAGTTTTACCCTCTTTTTCAAACAATAAGAAATAACATTCTGGCTTTTTATTCATGTAGTTTATCTTCTAGGAGGGAAATGCAAATGTTGCCTTATCGAAGTGACACCGATTAACATTTCTAGTCTGGCTTTGCCAGGTAAAAACTCCAGGGTTTATAGATGGCCACTGCATAGTCTTCAGCTAGTATTACGTGCCAGGGCATGGAATATTCATAAGGATTTCTTTATCTAGGTAAGCAAAACTAAAATGCTATTTCAGCTTGACACGGATACGGAATTACACAGAAACTGTTTTTTTCCGCTGGAGTGATCTGCTGTAGGAGTTAGCCATATGCTTTAAATATGACTGACAAGTCTCTGAATTTAATGTGTCACCTGCTGAGTTCAGGATCTGCTGTCTATCTCTCAATGTGTAAAAAATGAATTGCTTCAAAATGATTTATTGCCGGTGAAATAGAATGTGAAAACAACAATAGAAATAGTGCTGTAAAAGCATCCTAAATTTAATAGCAGTGTTTGATGAGTAAATTATTTCACAAATATAATCAGACCTTCTAATTGCAAAACGCTCAGCCTTGATAAAGCTGGTGTATAGCCTTGAATCTTTAAGTCAAATTCATTAACTGCTACTGTCATTAAGAAAAATGGAGGCTTATACCATTCACTCCCTGGATTTCATTACAGCTTGTAAGCCAGGACAGAAAATACAGGGCTATAATTTCACTATCTACCTGTGGAATTATCCCCCCACTTCTGGCTTTTGTTTTCCCCGTGTCCTCTCTAATGTGTCTACAGAAGTATCTTTATTGATGGGTTTTCATTTTCCATTTCTTTTTACAAAGAGATGACTTGCTTTACAGAGCTCATCTGTGTACAGGCTGGCAAAGGCCAGATACATACAGCCATTTTAAAAACACCACAAGTAAACCTTCAAAAATGTTATGTGTAATGGATTGATAATGAACACTTAACTTTTAAATATTTTAACTTTAAAAAATTAATATGAATGTTAAAATAGGTGATAAATGCTGAAGATAAAAGCTCCAGCTCATCAAGGCACTTTAGTATGAAGGTAATTGAGCACGTGAATAGTTTTCCAATATCAACAGAATTACTCCTGTGCTTAACACTAGGTTAAGCAGTCTTGCAGCAAACTGAATCACACCTCCACATTTAGAGCAAGCAATCCAATAAGGTTTCATAACATATTTTGCAAAGTCCTTTATAAACAAAAGTGCTTACCTCCCTTGGAAGACTCTCTCTACCATCCATAGCAGGGTCCAGGTATTAATACCAGGGCAATATCTGACTGAAAAAAAAAAAATCAGCAGTAAGAACAAGGGTTATGTATCAGGTGCTCCTTGGCTGCTAAAGCAGACTCTGCTCATTAAGCTCCAGCTTGTAGTCATCATGACCACTGTAGCCCTCAACCTTTCCCTTTAGGGATCTCATATTTGGGGCTCTCACCTTTGGGTAGGCCATGTCTACACACGTAGACATAGATTGGCAAAACGGTGCTGGACCTATAGTGAGAGTGACACAGCAGCAAAGAGGAATCAGAACAAAGCCACTTGTTGCTTCCTTCCAGCAGTAACTGGTGGTTGCTTTTTGTCTAGTAATAACGGATAGGGAGGGCACATAATTGCTTCCTCTGTGCAAAATGCCTGGCTTTGGAATTTAAAGGAAATACTGAATATAAACACAAGTGGTGGCTTGCCAAGTCATGATAGGTTATGTCAACTGTTGATGAGATCTAGCTTCTTGCTGGTGCTTGAATATAGCCACAGCCTTTCAACATACAATTTTCCCTGTTTTGTGAAGGCTGCCAGTCATTTACCACAGCATGCTCTGTGCAGAGGGACACTGATATTTCAAGGAATATCACAGAAGCAGAGAAGAGACCTAGGAAGTGGGGGAGGAAAGGTAAGAATCTACTTTCTGCAACCTTACTTTATTTTTTAAATATGTATAAAAGTTTGAATGGAGCCAGCTGCTGCTTTATTTAATATTCATGAGACTAAACTCCTATGGAGAAACAGATATTAGGTACACCACAGTGTTAGCTAGGGCTCCCACGTACATCATCATGACTGATGGTACACAGTGATAGTCAAAGTTTACTCCAAAAGACTTCCAGGACAGGCAGATTTTGGAAAGGAAGTTAAATTAATAAATAAAAATTAAAACTAAATTTAAAAAATTTTAAAAAAACACAACACTTTATATTACTAGAGATTCTTCTTTAATTTTTATACCCTGGAGAAGAAAGATACTATTTCCCCTTACTGTCTCTGAGCCTGCAAGGGAATTCCTTTGCATGTTGCTTTGCAACATCAGCAATTCCAAATACATTCTCTCAAAAGTACAAGAAAGTCTAATATCATGTTTCCTAATACATGAAACGCAAACTCAGCTGCAACCATTGAAGGTAAATTTGGCATGCAAAAAACACATACAATTTGAAATTTGAGACTACATATGACCATCTCTCATAAGAGGGTGCCTGCAAAGAGCACGGAAGGTTTCTTTTTAAATATACTTGCATAGCATTAAGGCTGCCTCCATCCAGAAAAGTGACCTGGATCGCCCAGTTATACCCCAGCACGACTTACACACAGAGCAGGGGCATCCAGGGCAAGTCTCTAGCTCTGTCCCTGCAGAGCCCTGGCAAAAGTGACTGTGCAGAGGGGGAGCTCTGCCACGTTTGCTAGTGCAATGCCTGCAAGTGCCCCATCGAGTGACACTAACTACACACAGCTCTGCTGTACTGCAGCACGAGTTCTGCATCCGTGCTGCTTCCCCAAACACTACACTTGCAGATTAAATACAGGATTCAGCTTGAAATCAGGTTTTTAGCTTGAAATGTGCATCTAATTTATTTATTTATTTATTTTTTCTTCCAGGTTCTGCTGGAGGCAAGATTCAACAGAACCCGTGACCACACTTAAATTCTTCATAATTTTTGTTTTATAACTTCCTTTATTTGTTCCATTATATTTGGCTCTGGAGTCAGACCTTTTATTTTAACTACTTCAAGAAAAAAAACTAAAAAATTAAATTACCAATTAGTAATTATTTATTAAATTTGTATTGCCCTCATAGGAAATCTTTGAGAATCTTATAGAAAAACACATAGCAAGGACCAAAGCTTTTCTCTTACAGAAAGTAAACTGGGTAGCCTTCCAGCTAAAACAGCATGCCCAGGTAAGTTCAATTCCCCCACACCAACAGGTCTAGTTTATTATAACTCAGACCGCAAAGCTGCATTTACCAAGTAGCTCCCCCTGCCTCCTTCTAGCTATGGGGGAGAAACATCGTTTATAGGATAGAGTGTGACGTTCAAGAAGGTGAAGAGGCAAGTGGTAATTCCTCATCTCTCCCTTTTTAAGCCTCACTTAAATCCAATGCTGTTACCTTTCTGTCTGCCAACACAAATAAAAGACTAACAAAAAGTGCAATGGAAGTAACAGCATCTGTGCTATGGGCTTGAGCACCCTATCCCCTGCCATAGGGGCCCAGATCACAGCCCTATCCCTTAACCTGCTCCTGCTTCTCCCTGCCCAGGGCCAGCCTAGAGGCTTCCCCACCAGCACCCCAAAACTGAAGGCAACTCACCGTCTTTTTCCACATTCCTCCTCAAAAAAGCCACCCAATCTCCAAGAGCAGCCCTGCAGAGATGCCCACAACACACCACCATCACTGCTCCCCTGGAAGCTTCCAGCACACTCTAACCTACCTCCAGGTGTGGCAAATTAGCAGTAATGAAGATCCCAGCCCCCAGAGGCGGGGAGATCTGCTTTTCACCTGCTCTGGAAAACACATGGCCAACAGAGAAAGAAGGGGCTGATTGCACCTAGCATGGGTTTTGTTGCTTCAGGTGTTACAGTAGCCTTGATCTTCATAGAGGGATGTGTTAAATCTTTGCAATGTTTTAAATCTTACTGCATAGCTCAAGAGCAGCCCAGCGCTGAGTTTTTCCCCAGACTAGAGCTGGGAGTCAAAAGTGTTCAGCTTTGACCATGTATGACCTCCCTGAAATGGCCAAGCCCACTATATCTCACAAGCTAGACTGAGATAAAAAGCTGAATCTTTGGCCTCCTACTAAATGGGACAAATCACTATACTATGGGTATCACAGCACTAAAGTAAATTTTAAATGACTCAAATAACTTCTGTGTTTGTCTTTAACCTCCTAGCGCTAACTACGCTGTATTAACACAGTGCTTTCAGCCCACGGAAGTCTTGCAAATCATATTAGAATACAAGGGAGGCCATATAGCAAACAGCAGTAATAAATTTTGATGATTAGTAATTATCAAGAGAAAAAAAGTCCCAAATAAATGTAACAGTGTATGCATGTTTATAATATTACTAATCTTGGAAAGAATTGCAATGTCTGAGTCAGATATAACCTCTCCAAAACACTTCTAACATGAAATGCTTTTTAGCAATAATAAAAAACATGATTTTCTAAATGACATAAGAACAAGCTTTTATATATATAAGCATTTATATATAATATGTCTTTGCCTATCTGTGTATCCATCCATCCTTATGTCTTTTATGTACACACATATATATACACACATATATACACATATGGATATATACGTATACGTATGGATGTATATGTATACGTATACATATACACGTATATACATATATATATACACGTATATACACATATGTGTATATATACACACACACACACATATATATACATAAAAGACATAAGAATGGATGGATACACAGACAGACAGGCAAGGACATCCTCGTAGAAAGGAACAGTCAAATCTGGGTGCAATCAGCTGTGTTATGAAGGGAGGAAATTTTTGTTTCCTGAGAGTCAAATGTGAGTACTAGAGCCTGAACGATTAGAATTCTATATTTTGAAGGGATACAATGAAAAAAAAAGCAATTTTCCTGCTTTTCTTTGTGGAAAAAAAAAATGCAAGCTTAACCATTACAGTAGCTTTTAACGAGGGGAAGGAAAAGAAGCTTATAAAATGATCTCCTGCATTTCCTTGGCAGTTTGCTCTATCCCAAAGCTACCCCACCTGCTTTTTTGGGGAGACATCTTCCCAAGCCAGTGCTTCACAAGGCAGAAGAGCTGAACACCTTTAAATTACTGGCCTTGCTAGTGTTATATTGATATCATATATAATATGACATAGTACTTTGGAATATCATTGTATGGGAGAACCCCCATAAACCATCAGAATAAGTATATTCCTTTTAAAGATGTCTGAAAATGGAGGAGAATGGGAAGAATGGGAAGAACTATAGTAGTTCCAGATAACTTGTGGGTGACAATTTGGCAAAGGAAATAGATTTTCCTTAGAGACACAGAATATGG
>JAVCKT010010156.1:0-24375 GCA_032273925.1 Rhynchotus rufescens | reverse complement strand
TTTTTTTTCTTTTTTTTTCTGAGAAAGGGGCTGCAAATAGGTATGAGCTACTACCTACTGATCTGGATTGCCAGTTGTGGGACTGGCATTGTGCTTACGGCTTGGCTGGCCAGCAGCTGACCCAGGAACAGTCCAATGCACCCAACCTCTGGCTTAGCTGATGGGAGATTTATGAGAGGGCTATGCCTAGTGTAGGAAAGGGAACAGATAAGACAGTGAAAGAATTTGAGGTAGTATTGGAGAAGGGAGGGAGGCTGGAAAAGGTATGGAGGGGAGGGGAGCTTGTGTTACTGTGTTGAGAATATAAGGAAGCAGCTGACTTATCTACTGAAATCCAAATTCTCTTTCTTCAGTTGCTCTCAAATGGTTTAGAACTGAGTTATATATTTATTTTTGTGCTTTAATAGAGCTCCTCCCCCACTTTTATCCAGTTACCCATGAAGAGTCATGATGAAACGAGACCTACTTAAATCAAATGTCACAATTGATGCTCATCGCAGGCCACCATTTGTCTGTGTGTGATGTGAACTCGTATAGCCCAAGGCAAGGAGCAGTGAGAGAAAAAAAGGGCTGAAGTGAGTTGGGAGTGAACAAGCAGGAAGCAACCCATGTCTGGGGAGCTTGTGCTTCCCAATGCCTTTATCATAAACCTACTTTTCTAAAGTGGGAGTTGTGTTCTGTTGCGGGGAATTAAGCATGGGGTGAAAGGGAGAGATCAGGCTTAGTGCAGGAGACTGCATCCATTTCTGTCATTTCTGAAACTAGTGTCTGACTAAACCGGACACTTCTGTTCCCAGAAGATCTCATCCTATTTCGTTTTGTTAGCGGAAGAATCCAATGTTTCAATGCTCAGAGCATCTGGAATGCATCCAGCTTCACTTTTTTTTTTGATGAAAGATTTACTGAAATGTTGATATTTTCTTTGATTTTTTTTTCTTTGTGTTTACCTCGTTCCTGAAAAACATCTTCTGATCTTCGTCAAATATTTGGTGGAAGTAAATGTTATGGGCGGGAATAAACACTTGAGTTGATGTTAAAATTTCAGTGATCCAGGTCTCCATAGAAGTGGAGAAGAGTCAGTGTGCAAGCTGAAGCATTCCAGGTATTTCAGGAAGCTCTAGGTGGGGGTAGATATGGGTACTTGCTGGATTGGTGAGGCTCAGTGCTGTTCTTCTATTAAGATATTGCCTGAAATTAAGTCTCATATCTTCAGCAAGCTGAATGAGGTTGCAACCCAACCCCTTGGTATGTGTCTGTAGTTGGGGGGGTCAGCTATTTTACAAAGCCACACCACACCAAAATACTTCTTGTATTCCAGCTTGTATTCCAGCCACTTCCAGCTTGTGGAACCAGATTTTTATCTGGTTGGCTCGGAGTAAAGGACCCTGAATCTATCTATACTCCTCTGGGTATATAACCCCAGTTGGACATTCATAATTTTGAATGCACCACTCCATTTCTTCTCAGATCCTTTAAATCCTGGGCCAACCTTCCCAATTGCTCTTGTGGGGTTCGCTACAGCAATATGGTGAAAGTTGACTTCTTCATTAATTTTCCCAGTGAGATTCAAAATGTGGGAAATACCGTTGGTCAAAATATGCAAGTGAGGAAGATTCTACCAATACTTTTCAAACTTTAGGGACTGTTCAGCTCAAATTCTATGGTATTAGGATTCATTCATGGTGGGCTCTATGGAGCAAATCTGTGCTGATGGTTGGCCTTGAGCATTGAATACTTTGCAATGGACACATGCTTGCTTTGCTGTGCATCAAGCTGGCCAGGTGCCATATAAGCATAGTGCTAAGCCTTACCTAATATATTTTGCTTCGCAGAAGGCTTAGTAGCCTGCAACAGGGCTGAAGCAGTCTCGATTCATGGTTTCCTGTTAATTGGAGGTTCAGGCTGAGCAACCTCATCTCTGCCAACAAATTGATGTGAACAAGTCCTTAGAGGACTGCCTGTCCCACTCCCAAATTCATGCATAATTGCATTTTTTTCCCTCTTTGCCAAGCCCTTGCTATGTCAGAAGCTGTCTGATCTCCAAAGCTCTAGCAATAGGTGTTGATACTGTGCCAATCTTAATAACAACCTTGACTGTACTCCCACACCTCTGCATGCTGCATAATCACTGTAAATAGAAGGTTCTGTTATATCTCCTGCACTGTGGGTCTCTGCTTCTCTGTGTGCAAGCCAGCTGATATCATCGATGTGGACAGAGGAACGTGCTGGATAAAAAGCCTGAAGCAGAGAAAAATGATTGGACCCCAGATACTCACTCTAAACTAATAGTAGGGGGAGTTTAGCCCTCAGATGAAGAGACCTAGATTTGGAGGAGAGTGGTTGTTCTTGACATGGCAAAAACTGATGAGTAGCAAATTCTTTGTTTTCAGACAGCAAAAGAGAACCACTCCACAGCTACCTTTCCTCCCAGGGCCCTGCATCTGAATAAATGCCCCATGCAGTAGTGAAAGAGTGATAAAGTGATAGAGTGAAAGAGTGGTGAAGTGATGGATGGTATGACTGAATGCTGGGTTCCCGAGGAGGATGTTTATATATTTTTTTTCTTTGCTTGCTTCACTCCTCCCTTGCCAGATGGATGTTTGCAGTCAGTGGAAGATTTTCACCTTCTTTTCATCCTCCAAGCTTCAGCGACAGCCATTCCCAGAAGAGCTCATTTGTAATTGTCCTAGTGTGGGCACTGCCTTCTGCTGATGCCTCATTAATTATCTCAGAAGTTCCACACTGGATATGAAGGACCTGATCTTCCTCATGCAACTTTTTGCACCTATCTTGCCATGAATATCACAGTTTTTACCTTAATGTTACCTTAACCCTGATGTGTAAAAAAGCAGATGCAGGACCAAAGAAAGGCTGGATCAACTGGAGATATAATCTGGTCTCATATTTTCTTTATTTGTATGTTCACTGTGATGTGAAGGTCAGGTGATTTGACACACAATTAGGAGGAAAGTCATTGCCCTGAAATTGAACTGGTAGCATTTGTTAATCCTTCCTTCCTTCCTTCCGTCCTTCCGTCCTTCCGTCTTTCCTCCCATCCTTCCTTCCTCCCGTCCTTCCCTCCCTTTCTCTCTTTCTCTCTTCTCTCTTCTCTCTTCCTTCTCTCTTTCTCTCTTCTCTCTTTCTTCTTTCTCTCTTCTCTCTTCTCTTTCTCTCTTTCTCTCTTTCTCTCTTTCTTTCTCTCTTTCTCTCTTTCTCTCTTTCTCTCTTTCTTCTCTCTCTCCTTCTCTCCTTCTCTCCTTCTCTCCTTCTCTTTTTATCTCTTAACATCTTATTTTCTCTCTTTCAGAACATGGAAAAGGTGCTGGTCCCTTCTGTCACGTTAATTGTAGGCTGTGGAGTATCTTCGCTGACACTTTTGCTGTTGATAATCATTTATGTCTCTGTTTGGAGGTATGACATTCATTCTTCTTTCTTCTTTTTGGGGGAAAAAAAAAAAGCAACTGTCTCTTGGTCGAGCTGGATCCTGCAGGTTTTATTCTCCACCTTTTGATGTTTGATGCCTGAGGACGGACTGTTTTGTAATGAGTGTGAACTGCAGAAAGTCATCGTGGTGGCTTAGTTGGCTTTATCCTTTCCTTTTAGTGCCAGAGAAATTAGTGCAGTGAAGTTAGTGCCTTGACCCCGTGTAGTCACACTGTTCCGTTTTCAAAACCTGCATGCTGTTTTAGATGCCTTCATGTACCCCTGGAAACCTTGTTCTTGGAGAGGTGGACACTCATTGCCTTCTGACAGACAGGTTGCTTCAAGGTATTCCCTGTTGGATCTCTGATAAAATCAAGGATTGAGGACTCTTTGTGAAAGCTTTTGGCCTGAAGAACTGACAACAATTTCCAGGAGTTTAAGGATGTTAAAGCTTACTGTGTAACTAACTCTCAAATCACTTAGCTATGTTCTGCCTTTAGCTTCAAATGCATGAGGGATTCTTCAGTATTTTCTATTGCAAAGAGCTCCCGTACACCTACAAGCAGCAGTCAGGTGCAACTTTGCAAAAAGCTGCATAATTTGCAAAGGCTGAAGTGATTTTTTAGCAAAGTTTGTTTGAACAAGAGTCAGTGCCAGCCCAAGCCCTTCTAGTGGACTTCACAAGCCCTGAGAATCGCAGGCGGTCGTGGCATCTCCCTCTGTATAGACTTAAATAAGGCTTGAGTTTGCACTACAGAGATCTGTGCCTTTCCTAAACCCGTGAAAAATATAGTGAGAGCTTCATGACTCCAAGCTAAAAGAAATAGAGAAACTGCAAACTACTTGAATTACTATGAAATTGAAATGACATGGCTACAGAGAATACCCTTTTAAGAACTTATTGGTGACCCTTTTCTGAGATCAGTCTGTGGCTTTTACTTTGTCAGATTTTTATTCTTGGTAGGGAAGAGAGAACAGATTAATCTCTGAGCTGTGAATCAGGATCACTTTTCCTACCATTTGATGGAGACAGAAAAAGAGGAAAGAGGCAAGACAGTAAAAATGGGGAAAAAAAACCCCATCTTTTTGTTGACAGTGCATAGTGGCTAGTTAGTTATAGCGAGTGCTTTGAAGTATGATCTAATTATAATAACATGTAACTAGAACAGAAGTTTTTCTGCAGTTGTGGTGTCCAAGGGTCTGCTCAGGTGCTTTTCCTCTCATGGTTTTCTTGCGGCAGGATAGGCATTTGTTTTTGTTGGTTTTGTTGGGATTATTTTGTTGTGATTTTCAGTTCCACTGGCATCAGGATCAAGTGAAAACTTAGGTGAGAGGAGTGAAAAGCCAGATAGTCTATTGGTCATTTTTATAGACATATACTCATTTTCTTATCAGAAAAACATCCAGAATCAGAAAACTTAAGTTCAGATGTACAGGTGAATTAGATTTTTGCTTTATGTTTGGAGCATATTGGAATATTTTGGAATGAGGACAGGAAAGTTAGTTAGAGATGCCCTTTTTAGTTCCTAATTCCAGACACTGACTAATGTTTATGGCCAAAATGATCTGAGGCAAATTCAGCATGAATGGAACATTTATGGGACCTCTGAGTGGGAATTTTGGAGCTAGCAAAGGATAAACATGTATTTCCAAGTGATCCTGAGAACAGACATATTTTGATTAAGGAGCTGTCTGTCCTAAGAAATATTTTCTTTATGGAAATATATCTGGAAACCATGATCAAGCCATCTCAGGACTTTTCTTTGGGTGGGCTGACTAAGTGTCATTTCTTATCTGTAAATCATGTTTAATGTTATCTAAACTTTACAGTGTTCCCATGGCTGAGCCCTGAGCATTCTCCGGAGTGTGTACCCTTTTTATCTTAGGCGTAGCTGCTGGACATGAGTGTGCTGTCCTATTAATGATCTCAGGAAGATCATATTGAAGTTAACGCTACCTCTTGGCTCCCGCTTGATTTTGCCCTATATGTTATATAACCTATCCATTCTTGTAGCTACAGGCAAGCATCTGGAGGCATTCCCAGAGGTTGGATCAGCTGTTTTATTCTGGCTGTTGTGGCTAAAGTGCAGGAATTGTGTAAAAGTGGCCTTTTTTTTGTCACTGCACAGGAGAAAAACTTCTTGTCAGAGCAGTGTCCTAGCCACATCGTATTCTCTGGGGAGTACTCACTGAAACTCAACTATTTTGAGGAGCTTTGGCTGTGAAATTTCCCGTTCAGATCTTTGGACAAAGGCATCTGGAGCATGTATACACAGGCTCAGCTTGAATATGAACCTGTTCTAATGAATAGATTCACTGAGGCTGACAATTTGGAAAGTTTCCCAGAGTTTTGCCCAGCTAGAGTTTGTTTATACATGGGAAGCAGAAAGATAGGGGGAAAAAAATAAAGGAGAGAGGGAAGAAACATGATAAATGAAAGGAGGCAAAGCATGAGGTGATCCCTGCTTTGAATATTGGAGAGGAAATGAATTTAACCTCCCCTTTTCACTCAAAACCTCAATAGTGGTTGCTTATTAGTGGCATCTTCTCAGCCACCAGTGTGACCTGCATGAGTTTCTTGATGCAAGTAATCACTTCAGATGCAGCCAAGTTGGCAGAATCGCTTCTAGACGGCATGCTGTGGCTATTCAATGGCTGGTGGTGGCCTGTTGGTGGACTCTCTCCAGTTTCCAGCAGACAGATGGTTACAAAAGCTCTGCTACAGATGGTGCGTCTCTGCACTTATTAGCAGCCTTGACAGAGAGGTCAGTCACCAAGTGGGCCGTAGAAATGGAGCGACCTTCTTGCCTCTGGGCTGTGACTGGGTCGCATCTGGAGAGGCAATCTGTATGGGGACCGTGTGCTTGGAGAGGAAGGGAAGTTCAGAGAGAAAGTTGAACCCAGGTGAACTCTCGAAAATGAAAAGCAGAGGGAAACAGGACTTGCTGATAGCTTAGAACATGTGTAGGGTCTTAGCTCTGGTCTGTACTGGAAGTCCTTGCAAGCAACTCCTTGATATGGTAGCATTGCGTGAGTGTTTCCCATCCCTGAATTCAACATGGTTCAACAGCCTCCAGAGCCAGAGTGACATTTCCATAGCCTGGACATGAATGCTGACTTTGGAATAGCCCTTGCAGCATTTCTACCATCAGGCAGTCAGCATGTGGGACTCTAAAGACCCTTCTCTCTCATAGTGGCCAAAAGAATGCCACATTGCTGACAGATATCAGCGTGAGCTTTCCTCACTCCCAGCCCATCAAGGCTAAAGATTGATTTAGTGCTTGTCCATGAGCTCTCAAGGGACTTGTCCTGGCTTTAAATCCAGTAGCAAAGCTTTCATTGAAGATGCTGAGATACTCTGTGGTGCAGTAACTGGAATGAGCAAGTAAGTGACTGAAGAAGAACGTGTAGATGCACAGACTGAGAGAGACCGTGAGAGTGAGTCAATGCTTGTGGAGAGGAAGGGAGGTATTGGCAAAGGAGAGGCAGGCTGCAGGGTTTTCCCACATTCTCCATCTGTCTCAGTTTGTACAGGATTTACCCATATCCCACAGGACCCAGGCTAGAGCAGAAATTCTCTACAGTTTGGGTGATAGTCTTCCCCAGCTTGGAGGCTGAGCACAATATTGTTTGACAAGGAAGAGTGTCCCTGTAGCAGCAAAGGAGTAGCCTAAATTAGTGAATTTGGTGTGATTTTTCAGGCAATATTCCCTGTTAAGTCAGGTTTCCAGGAGACTCAGGACAAGTTCAGGCTACTTCCAGCTTCCAGCATTGCCTTGGTGACTCTTTTTATCTAGAAAAACATATTCTCAGTGTTCAGGTTTATCTGAAACTAAATCTAAAACTCAGAGGAAAGTTAAAGTCAAATATTGCAGTCTCTAGTAAGTCTAAAGCAGAGGCATCAGGAATGTTGAATGCAGTTAACTCATCATGCCTGCTGAGCAAGAAATGCAGATTTCGACAGCCAGACAGATTCACTCCTACTAAAATTGACTGACGAAATTAATATATATTATTAAAATATAAATAGTTGATATGCCAGAATATATACTGCAGGAAAATAATCCTAACATTAGCCTCCAGGAATGAGCTGCTTAGTTAATAGGTCAAACTCTAATTTTTGTAGGCATAAGAGTCCTCTTTATTTAACTCATATTCAGGCAAAGCATTTGCCAAATCACCAAGATTATTCACCTGTGTAAGTCCTGTTATGTTCAGGACCTTCTCTTTAGTTTTATCAGGTACATAAAAGCGTGTTCAAAGAAATTTTCCTCCAATAACCAGTGGTTTGAATTAATTTTCATGTACAAACTCACTGCAAATCAGACCTGACAAGTGACTTGCTCCTGCAAGGTGCTGAAGGCAACAGCTTCCAAACTTGGATTCCTCATGTCCCAGACCTATTGCTGCAGTTATATATTTGGCCTAGTTTTGAGGAGTGTTAAGACTTCTCCACAGGGCAAATTGTTAAATGTCAGCCTTTGGAAAACAAGCCACACCATCTTTCTTTTTTCTGGAATGGGCTTTTAGGTTAAGCAAATCACAAAAACTGAATCCCGAACACTTAGTTGTGAAGGTGGATGCATTCATAATCTGCTTTGATAACCAGGATGCCTGTGACTCTTCTTTTGGAGAATCTTTCCATGGGCACATATATGTTTTCTTCTAAGCTTCTTTTCAACAACCTTTTCAAGTAAGCAGAGCTGAAGAAGACTTACGACACTCCATATGTCTTAGAAATATGTCAGACATATATCAGTCAGGATAGCATCTGCATTTGCAGTGTTTGGGATTAAAAAGTTTAAGGGTCCTCAGTCATTGTACTGCACTGATGTGAAGAACAAGAGATTAAGCACTACACTTAGGTTCTTCTCTTCCCTTCTCCCCTTTCTCTTATCAGTTCAGTGTACAAAGTCTGCTGAAAGTGGGCTATCTTTTAGTGGTCTTGTATAGGATCTGGCCTAATGCAACCTGTGTATAGTTGATACCTTTCAAAGTAACTTAATGCAAGTTGTGACAGGATGGACCTCCCTTCCCCTTTTCTCTTTTTTTGCAGGTATATCCGCTCAGAGCGCTCTGTCATTCTTATCAACTTCTGCTTGTCCATCATTTCCTCCAATGCTCTCATTCTGATTGGACAAACGCAGACCCGGAATAAGGTAGGAGATTTGTTGGACTTTGTTTATTTGCTTTTCCCCGGATTTAGCACTGAAATGATCTATTCAGGCAACACTTCCTCTTTTTTCCTCCATCTGTTAATTAGCTACATGACTAAAGACATGACTAAATGACAGATTTCAATTTTTTCTTTCACTCTCTCTTTAATAATTTGTCAGCATCCTCAGGGTTTTGATTAAAACCAATGTGATATTTTTGAATATCTGCCTAGAGTTAGCTGGCACCTGGCACAGTGAAGGAACATGGTTTTTTGTGAGGCTTTAACCATTTTATTTTCCCCCCTGGAAAAAAAAAAAAAAAAAAAAGACAGCAAGTTTCATTATCCACGCTTCAAGCACTTGTCATTTGTTAATAAATATAGCTTCAAAGACCAGCCTTTTTGGAACAGAAATATCGCCAGATCCATCATACACACTGCAGAGCTGAGACACAGTGAACATGAGGGACTCACTGCAGTTCACTATGTGACTCAAGTGATAAAGACAAGAAGAGAACCTGCATTTTCAAGCCATGTGCACTAATTGCAGAGTACATTCCACGTTACAAAGCAGAAGAGCTTATTGCCTGCATGACTTTTCTCCAGCTGAAGCACTTTCAATTTCCCTATTGGCATCCTGAATAACAAATCAGTGATTAACATTAGAATTTTCATGTTGTACATTTTCTGTCTCCCCAAGCACTCAAACATCCAAACGCTACTAAACAGAAAACTGAGACAAGGCACTTAGCGCTAAAATCACACTCATAAATCAAATTAGTTTTAACTTCAATAGTGACCACTGACTAGCCCATTCTTTAGAGCCTGCCTCGTTATCCAGAGCATGAAGTCACTTTTAGAAGCTCTTTTGCAGAGAAGCCCCAAGAATCAGAGATACTCATTATCCTTGGTTTCTATCAAGAGCCCTTCAGGTCAGGGCTAAGTTAAGTTTTAGAGACCACTTCACAGCAGAGTTGTACATGTGTAGAGAAGTAGGGAGAGATGCAGCCAGACAGCTTTGTACCTATTAAGCAAGTGCCATTCAGGTGCTAACTTCACAAAACAGTGCTGTCCATCCTTTATTCCTTTATGACCAGCATGATTTGCTTAGGGGAAGAGGTAGAGAAAATACCAGAAGACCGAATGAAGAAGTGTGTGTCCATAAGTACATGAGGGCTAGGAGCAACTTTTCATAGAAAGATCTTGGATTTCTTTTGATCCTTTTTTTTTTCCTTCCATCCCAGGAAAGGAGCAGAGTGCCCTCATCCTCTCCTACCCCCGGCAGAGTAGAGTAATGTGCCTGGGTTTTCCCTTGTGCTTTTTCTCACTTTACTGTGGCTGTTCATCACCAGGGTTGTTAGTGGGGATTCAAAGCTCTCGGCTGCAATTGCATGAGGCAGATTAGCTCTTTGCATATAAATGTGCACGGAACACCATAAATAGAAAGGTTATTCTTGGATTTCCGCTCAGCCATCTAGTAAACAGTCTCTGGCAGGGAACAGAGGAATAAAAGTATACAAAAAAGAGACCAAGGCTTCCACAGAGTGTGACTTAGGAATTTATTCATATTCAATTATTGATAATGGAGCTTCTTAAAATGTTGGTGATTGATTTATAATTGCAGCTACTCTGGGAGAATTTCTATGGAATTAGCTTCTCTGAAAATGACAAATTCTTCTTTCCTTCTCATCCGTGTAACCTCAAAGGCAAGCCTCCACGCCTGCATTTGCTAAGCTTTTTGAAGATGAAAGGCCTGGGAAAAGGCTAAATATTGCAGTCAGCAATAACATGATACAAAAGAAATGAATGCTGCATGAACTGGCCATATCTCAAAGGCATGGTTACGTGCTGGAAGGAACATATTTCTTCTCTTAGAGCAAAACAAAGGCTAATGGCCTTGACAGACTGACAAGCTCTGCTAGATCTTCCTGCAACAGTTTAAGACATCATATCCCCCTGCTCAGCCCTTTCTGGAGATGATTGATTTCCCAGCCCGATTTCAGGAGTTTAAGTTGAGGCAATGGGCTTCTGAGAAGCTCAAAAACCAAAGGCAATGCCCTGGGAGGTGCAGGACCACTGCTCAGCCACGTGCTCATGTCACCACCCACCTCTGGATTGCTTTATCCTGGCTAGTTGTGGGAAGCAGCTCTGTCAACAGAAAAATACACCGTGGTCAAAGTCACTGTATCCACCCAGTCAGACCAGAAGGTTATCTGCGTAGCAATGGCTGGTAGCAGTTGTCGCCCCTGAAGTCTCAGAGAGAACATTGATGTTTGAGATGAGTGGAAAATCGATCTCTCCCATCCTTCTCGGTAGTATCCCCATGGGATGGTTGGGAAACCGCAAGAGAAGACTTCTTGATGGAGAAAACAGTCTCATTTTTGTACATAAAATTAGGCCCTTGCTCCCAGTGGCTTTTAAAGTAGTTGCATGTACGATCATGAAATATAGATGTGCTTATTTTTTGCTGTGTTCCTCTTCTCATCCCCTCCCCTTTCCCTCAAAACTACCTCATTAATATCTGATTAAGTAAAAATGCCTGGAAAATGTAATGTGTGTCCCTGGTGGAAACTTGGAAAGCAAAGACTTTCTCTCCCCTTTACAAATTACTGGTAAAGAGAGCAGGATTTTATATGTGGAGAACTGCTCAACAAAATAAAGTAATTAATTTGATATATAAATAAATATAGCTCAATAAATTGCTCCTCTCAAAAAAATTTCTAAAATACAAATCTTTTGAATAATATTGTTGAAATAATCCTGTGCTTGTAACTATTTTAATTAGGTCTATAAGATGAGGAATAACAACCACCTTTTTATGATTCTTTTTAAATGTAAAAATTACTTAAAATTATCATATAGAGATGTCTTATTTGTGCTGAAGTGTCACCCAGAATCTGTTTATAGGTTTCTGGTGTCAAATACAAATATGGAACAAAACAGCAGTTTCTGCCTTGAACATCATGCTGTCCTACTTTTATTCACAATCTCTGATAACATCAGTTTTTCCCCGTGTATGAATTGAAAGCAAAAATCACATACACATAGAGAAATGTATAGTAGGTCTGTACTAAAAGATGCTGGTGGATGAAAAAAGAGGAAGGTTCATTGACCATAAACCCAAAGTCCATATTTACTGATATAACTCAAAGCAGAGAAATTCTAGGCTGTCTTGCCCTGTCTGCCCTGAGTTTCTTATACATTGTTATTTTTTATCCAGATTCACTTGTAAAATTGGTTTTCTCTTCTCCTTGGTAATCACTGAAATTTGTTTCCATTATTTTGTTTTTAAATATATTTTTGATTCACAGGGCCGGGTTTTCTGCTGGTGAAAATTCAGCACGGGTCTGGTGCAGTTAACAGAGCAGCACCAATTTGCACCAACAAGAGATTTGGCCTCGACGTCTTAAAAACAAAGCAGAGCTTGTCAGCTTTCCAGTCCATCTCCCTGGCACTACAGGATTGTTCTTCATAATACATTTCCTAGTTCTTTCCCCAGTTTAATTTTAAATGGCTTAAGCTTCCCACATTTCCCTTAGGAGACTGCTCAGTAGAATAATAGAACTCACCATTATGAAATTCTTTTTAACATTTTTTTTCTTTTTTTCCATTTTCTCCCTCCTTACTGCTAGTTACACCCTCATAGACAATCCTTTGCATTTTTTATTTTTACAGTCCCCCACCTTCCACTAGCAGTGATGGTTTCACAGCTTAATTCTTGCAAAGAACAATCCTTTTGTTGGCAGGGACACTGTCTAAATTACCTTCCTCTGGTTTCATTTCTGTTGCCAACAGCATAGCACTTGCAAGGCTTTGCGGCTGAGATTAGTGTGAGGTTTAATAACTGATCTGTCCTCTCGGAAAGGACTACAGCAGTGTTTTGATCGTTTGGAAAATGAGTCTGTCTCACTGAAATCAAGAAACACTTTGGGCTTGGATAGGACAGGGGTTCAAGCATCGGCTCAGCAAAATTGTTATCTGTGGATTTGTCTTTAAGCTGATGCTAAAATATTGTTGATTTCCATGAAGTATTTACACTTAAAGCAAATACTTTAGTCCTTTGCCAGGTCAAAGCTTGCAGGGGAGATGGTCTCCTACTGGAATGCCTTTTCATTTTCTCATTCCTGTGATCTTTCCTTCCAGAAGCTGGTTTGGAAGCAGCTCCCTTTGCCCGCTGCTGTCCTCTGAGTTGCTCTCTCCGCCTGCTGCTCCTCTCACGTGTCCTCCTTTCCTCCTATCTCCAGGTGATCTGCACGCTGGTGGCAGCTTTCTTGCACTTCTTCTTCCTCTCCTCTTTCTGCTGGGTGCTGACAGAGGCCTGGCAGTCCTACATGGCCGTGACGGGCCGGTTACGGAACCGCATCATCCGCAAGCGTTTCTTGTGTCTCGGATGGGGTGAGGATCGTGGGTCTGGGAATTAGCCCCCCCCCTGCCAGTAGGGGGGAAAACATTTACACTTTTCCCCCTATAATGTGTCTTTTACTTTTGCTGGGGAGGCAGGGAGAGCCCACGTAGGAAGAGGGATGTATACGATAGACCACAATATCTCAAGAGGTAGTTACAACCCTTTTGAGGTATTAACAAGGGCAGAAATGGTTAAAAAATATCTCAAGAAGAACTCATCCTTACATTCTACCTCTGTCCACTCCATCCAGAGGTCAGCCAAAACAGATGAGGCAAAAGGGGGGTTGTATTTTCTAAAAGTTTGAGAGTGTGCGTGGGGATCTCCTTGCTTTTGCTTTCTTGCTTTCTCTTTTTCTCTCGCTGTGTCTCCTTCAATGTGAAACCTGGAGAGAAGCAAGCTCTGAAATCCTGTCTCCATGGCAGCAGGGGCTCCCACAGACAAATAAACTATTAGACGGGTGCAGATGTTTGTAACTAATTTTTCTCCCTCTGCCTGTTCCGTATGTTTAATTTATCAGCCTTAAATGATGTATTCTGTAGTAGAAAACAAACACAAACCATAACCTAGACTTTCAAAGCAGCAACAAAAGAGCAATGCAACAAAAAGCTGCTCGTAAGCAAGCAGGCAAAAAATAGAAGGAAATAAAGAAAGCGAGAGAGAGAAAGCACTGTGCTTCTAAGCTGTGCTAGTGTCTCATTTTACTACTGAAGTCAAGCATTTTACCCCAGGCAAGATATTTCTGATGCCTGTGAAGGTCCGTGATGTGATTAGTTCTGACACATCAAGAATCATCCTCGTTCCAGCACCTGCACTCCAGGGTAAAGTGGTTTCTCTGCCCTGCTGATCATTTCACAGCCTACTTCGTTTTACCTGTCCCGAGTAACCCAACCTGGTTAACTCGTTCCTGCTTGGTGCTAAACAGATTTGCTTCCTGTGATTGCACCGTGATGGGGCAATGTTCCACCACCCACGAGGGCTAAGACAGTCCTGCTAACATCAGCACAATAAAGGTGCAAATAGGTCATTTTGGGCCAGATTCTGCTGTGAGATGCATTCTTGCGACACCCGTTGTTCGGGAGCGGAAAATGCATGCGCATGATCAAAGCCATCTCGTTTAGCACTAAGTAGCCATGAAAATCTGCCTCTCTTTCCCTGCTTACTCTGCTACAGGAGAATAATTAAATTGTTCCCCCCACTTCACTGGCAGAAGGGTTTTGTTTTGCTGAAAAACCAAGGAGTGCATCGTCTTTGGATTTAAAACACGGTGTCAGAGCTTGAGAATGATTCTCACTCTTACATTTTTTCCCTAAATTTACAACTGAAAACAAAATAAATCGCAGTATTGAAATATGATGTTGGTGTGTAGCACGAGAACCTAATCACTTATATGCAAAGCATAGTTGCATGGTCTGTGTGTGCATGTGTGTGCTTGTGCAAATGTTTATACACAAACGCTGTGTTACTCAAGTAATTTCAGGGAAAAAAAGTATGTGCTTTTTTTTTTCATTCTGATTTGTAAATGCTGGGTCAAATACTCATATTAACAAGAGAATTTGGGACAGTCAACATTTACACTTGTGATCTGCAGAGATTAAAAAAAATACATATGAAGAAGCATAATTTCATCTGTTAGTAAAATGTACTAATCTCTGACTGAGGATACGCTGGTTGATAAATGATGTATAATAACAGTTTAGAATAGATGAAGACAGGAAGCGAAGAACACTCTAGCCTATTAAGGCAGCAAGGGAGTTTCAGATCTTTAGCCTACTCTTAGACTTTAACAGTAAACTGGAATTAATGACCCCCTTATGAGGAAAGAAGCAGAAAATATGCTTTGTAGAGCATAATCTGAAATAATTAGTGTAATTCACTTTGTAATAGATTGGTTCTTCCTCTTCTCGTCCTTTATGTATTAAACATTTGTATTCTAAGCCTTTATTCTGCATTTCTTTGCCAAATTCTCAGCTGCTGTCAGTTGTAGCTTCAATGAAGCTACAACGGTTTTTATTAGCAGCGAGTTTTATCCCCTGTTTTTCTGTTCTCTTGGGTATGCAGCTTTACTTCTCCAGAAAAAAAAAAAGGATTGTAGAGTTCATAGTAATTAGAAATATTATAAATTATTTAGAACAGAAAGAGATGAACAACTCCCTAGAAACATTTCACTCATAATAGTTATTCCATGAAAAGAAGAAATCATTTTGTCATTCTTCATATGACCATGTTGTGCTTTCCGCTGTTGAATTTTTTATGATGCCATGGCTGAGGCTCTGAGTGGGTCTTCAGTTTTTCATAACAGTTACGACACTTAGCTGTTGTTATTTATGAGTAGCCTTTTTTAATGGAACATGATGAGGGCATGATCCGATTCTCCTTCTGGACTGGAATAACAAAAGTCTTAGAGTTGGATTTCTGACATATTTCTTTAGAATTGTGAATGTAAAATTCACTTTTTGCAATAAAAACAACCCTCAAACTTTGCCATTATGAGGCATGACTCACTGGCTAGAAGGCTAGTGCAAAACACCTACAGTATACAAATAAATCAATTAGGAAAAACTTTTTCTTTTTCCAAATAATTGAAAAATAAGATAAAAGTCTTGTGAAATTTTTTTTTTTCTGATAGGATAGTGGAAATAAAAAAAAAAAAAGTAAGAGCCATCATTAAAATTTCATATCTAGGTGTTTGCCAATGCCCCTTTTCAGTGTAGTCACCCAGCTGTGAGCAGACACTGCATTTACAGCTCCTTTCCAGGCAGGAAAAGCCAAGCGCAGCTCCCGGGTGTAGGTAGCACCTTTGCTGCATGCAGCTCATACAGCTCCTTTCTCCATACAAGCTGAGACTCCTCCCCAGACTCCGTAAAAGCCAGGCCCTGGAAGCTGACACATTTGCAGCCTGAGTATGTGTTTCTGCATAATTATCACATCGAAGAGAAACACTTTGTGAAGAAGGAGTTGCTATTTTGGGCAGAGTCTTACCCGGCTTTTATCTTTTCCAGGGCCTCTTGCATCACACTTCACTCGTGAAAAAGCCCTTTCACGTGTAGCTTCTTGGTGCCTGAGGCATCAAGGAGATGCTGTATTGATCTTAGTGCACTATTCACCATGCAAGTGATATGTCCATGATGCCCGTAATATATCCAGCTGGGATGTGAAGGAGGCTCAGCCAGAGAGGCAGTAGTAGATTAGGAGAAAACATAAGAGACATCTTTTAAAACCATTGCCGGTGGACTGTGAGCTGATCAGAAGTGAGTTGTGCTTGGAGAATCTCCTTTGGGAGGAGAAACACTTTCCTTTACGATAATGCTCAAACGTTTTCTATTCCAGCCAATTTGGCGCTACACCTCCAGGCTGGTCCTCACTGTTGCTAAATCCTACAACGATTTGTATTGCCAAGTGACCACAGTGTAGGGTCATTGCTTGGATGCTCTTTCTGTGCTCCCCTCCAAATTACAGCGCTCCTGCAGCCGCCTGGCATGACCTCTGCAGCACGAGAATTAGGGTCCTTGTCAAGCAACGCTAATCCTAGCTGGCTACTGATCCTACTAATTCTTAATGGGATTTGCCCATCTTTAGCATTGAGACAGCTTACTTCACGCTGTCACAAGTCTATAAAAAGCCACACACAGACCTCTGTGGCTGAAGAACCAGATGTTACTCTCCCATCCTCAGGCACTTCTTTATGGAAAGGGGAGAGCGGGGATGGGAATAGTGAAGCAGAAAAGCACCCAGTCTCCTCTGTAGATCCTTGAGCAGGGTTAGGAAGGATGAAAAGATTATTAGCAGGACATAATGACTTTTGCCTTTAGGCTGCTGATCCAGATTGTGCCTAGGCATTTTGTGGCTCACAATTTTCAATTTTTATGTTTTCTAAAATTATTCCAAGTTTCAGGCCTGACTTTCTAATAGCAGATTTTCTTCTCTTCCCTCACTTTTATGGGAGCTTTTAGCGTTAACATGAAGGACCCAGTTCACTCCATATGCACCTGAAATACCGCCTTATACTGACAGTGTTAGCTCATCACACCCTCTAAATAAATTGTCTGTGACTTGCGCACCATGAGCTTAAAATGGGACTAACACACCCATTATTTGCAACAGTAATAACAAAATGTGTTTGGAATAGGAAAAAGTCAGATCCCAATTTCTGCTCCATCTCATTTGGGTTGATATTTGCAACTTAGTTGTCTGTATGTTATATTAAAATAGCCCTCATAATTAAACATAACCTTCAATCTTTGTCGTCCTAGCTCTTATGGTTGGGTTGCGACTGGATATTCTACCTTCAAGGAGATGCTTTGATATTCCTGACCATGCCTTAGGTGTAGAATGTCCCTAAGAATAAAATGAGTGTGTTTTATGCATCCACATGCATTGTCAGTCCCCGTGGAACTGGTGAGTCCATAGCAGATTATGAGGTTGTTGTAGGCTGATGGCATTTACTCCTTTAGCTGGAGTAATGAGGGTTCATGCTTTTGGCTCTGGAAGTCCTGAATTCAATCTCTGCCAAAAGCCCAGGCGAGGACAGATGGTGCTAGAATAACACTGGGCAGAATGGAGTATATCAAGTGGCTGAGTGGGAGAAGACCTACACATATACTGAAATGACCAATTCTTTTTTTGTTTTGTTTCTTTTTCACAGGGCTTCCTGCCTTGGTGGTTGCCATTTCCGTGGGATTTACTAAAGCCAAGGGATACGGCACCGTGAACTAGTGAGTAAAGGGACTCCTCTATTCTTCCTTTCTGACCCTCTCAGAGGAACAAATGTGGCCAGCTAAGTCCTCAGTGTGTTGTCCACCATAAAGGGAGGCAAGGAAGATGGGAGAGGAAGGAGCCATCCTGCCTCCCTGTCTCCTCAAGGCATCAGCTCCCTAAAAGCTCCAAACTTTCTTCCTCTTAACCTGAATGCATGGGTGAACCTTTAGAGATAGGGATTATTATTGGATTGGGAGCTCTGTTAGCTGGTTTGGGTTAAAAAGAAAGAGGTTTTCACAAGGAGATATGAGCACAGTAGTCAGTTGTATGTTTTAGATTTATCTATATTTGCTTCTGAAGCAGATCTGAATTCCCATCAGAGACAAGATGCTGGCAGAAGTTGGATTACTACTGTGGTAATTAGGGTTAATTTAACCATTCCCTTAATGCAACTATAAAACCACTTTGGAGAAAAAAAAGATAGAGGAAAACATGGAAAATTTCAAGTATAGGAAGTTTAAAAACGAAAGATGCCTTTTGTGTTTGTCTTTTAAATGATGTGCCTGATTTGACCCAGGTTTTCAAAAAGCTCAGCTCAGGTTTATATACCAGAATGAGGATAAATTTTTCAAATCAAGTTTTTAAAAGCAGTCTGAATTTGCCTGTGTGCCAAATCTCACATTGGAAGCAGCTCAGGATTTGTCTCGGAAGCTGCCTTTAGGAACTTCTTTCATCTAAAGGAGGAAGAAAAGCAGAGTGGATAAAGCAGAAAAAGACTGCAGACAGGGAAAGAGTCATAAGGCAAGGCTGGAGTCACTCAGATCTGAGCATTACTGCAACTTAAAAGGAAAAGAAAGTGTTATTCAGTGTGTTGTGAAAAAGATAGATTAACATTTTTATGCACAGTGGCATCCAAATAATAGCATTATGTAGCAATAAAATAGGCCCTTCCTTACTCCACACCATCCTTCTCCAGAGCCTCACTAGTTTAGTGACCTGTATAATACATGAACAGCCTCCAAGAGAAATGCTGGAGATCTGGCCAGCAACAGATAAAGGTTAGATGGACCCACTGAAAAAAGGCCATGTAGAGTCCCTGCTCCTTCTAAATTTATAACCAAATAGAGTCAAAGTCTGGCTGTTTCATACTGTATTCTGCACACCCACCACCCAATTGTCCAGGGCTTGCACCTTGAGGGCAGGAGAGTGTTAAAATGGCACAGCAACATCCTCTATTTGCTTTAATATATGTATAAATTACTGTGCAATAAGCAGGGCTTAGGAAGCTAGGCCTGTTAAATACAGATTGTAGGTTGCAATTCCTGAAGCCTGTGTGGGCCTCAGGTTGTGTTCTCTGTACGTGTCTTGACTCAATTGCCTTAGGTCGGGTGTCTGAGGGTCCTGGCAAAGAGGGATCCAGGGAACTTGTTGAGTGACCGAGAAGAGGATACAGAGCTTGGCTTTTAAGGTTTTTAATGAGATCTCGAGTGCCCTCTAGCCTTTCTGCAGGTCTGATGCCTTTGGGGCTTTCCTCAGTTCAAATCCACCAGAACAAATCCTACTGAGTAGGCACTGGGGGAATAGAAGGAGGCCCTCTGTATTTCTTCTCCCTTTCATGTTCATACGCAGGCATCAGGACTGGTGTGAATTGGTGCAAAAAGCCTCATAGTTCCCTCCCCTTTATGCCTAAGGATCAGATTTTCATGGTCCACATTGACCACTCAAAGGAATGTCATGAGGAAGGGGGCAAACATGCAGAATAGCACCCTCTGTCTCACTGCCCTGCACTGGCTCCTGCCAATATCTCTCTGCCCTGGGGCAAAGCCCTCCCAGACTGCAGCAGAAAAGGTGTCAGCACACAACAAAACCTGCCCAGCTCCCACTTTGCTCTCCGAGTGACACATGGCTGAGATAGCCAAGGGGCTGTGCTGAATTCCCTTTATTCCCAGTGGCCCCTAAACTGGAGTAGCTCTCCTCCCTGTGCTGCTAATCCGCTTGATTCCTTTCAGCCCTTTCGTCTCCGTGGCTCTGTGCATCCCAAGGCTGGCTGCCACATGCCTCACTACCCAGCGACTCGATGCCAGTAGGGTTAACTGGACTATGCTGTTATTTTCTGGCTTGAAAAACAGCACGGTCACACTCAAAAGCTGGGTTGAAAAAGTCCAACTTTTTTCCTGAGGATTCCTGCCTGCGCGTCTGGGGATGTGCACACACACTCACTCCATGCACTCACGCTCATTGTGGGCGATCATCGTGCTCTGGAAGTGCATCCTTGAGGTGCTCGCCAGCTCGCCAAGAGCATGCTCATTCTGTCATGCTCCTGTGCTGCACGTCCCCATGCCAAGACAGCCTGTCCCCTCTCCCTCTTTGTGATTCATCAGACTGGTCTACAGATAGCTTTTGCCTGCTGAGCAAGGTAGTGAATTTACACTTGTGCTCTCAGCTTTAATCCAATGGAAATGTCCAACAGAGACCCACCATGTTATTTATGCCACAATTTGCAGAGCACGTGCCCTGACCATGCAAGGAATAGCCTCTGGTCAGACATTCATGATACTGCCATCTTGTTGCAATTCCTGCTGTTCAGTTTACTGAGAGATAGAGCTAATTAGCACCAGCTCAGCCCTACAGAGATGGATAAATAGAGCTAACATACAAGCTCAGGCCAGCCTTTCTCTCCCTAGCATCTCTCTGAACTCCTGGCAGGGATTTTGGCATGCCAAAGCATGCCAAGACACTTTGGTAGGAGCCCATTCCCAGTTAACGTTTGCTCAGGCTCAGAGAAAAGGGGAAAAGGAGCAAGAGTGCCTCTAGTGCCTTCCTCTGTGGAGCCAGTGACTTTATCCTCTTCGATCACATGCTCACAAGGATGTCCACCTCTGCATTAAAAGCAAATAAGAAGAAAACAGCCCTGGGCCCAAGCTTGTCCCAGGGCATTCATTTCTGACCATTGAAGGACTGTGTGAGTCTGTTGCAAAGATCATTGGAGTCCAGAGCCCCGTAAACTCTGTGACTAGTTAGAGTACAGCAAATTTCAATGTGCAGCAGTCCTAGACTATCATCTCCAGTAGCAAACTTTCAAGGTATGAAGTTTCACTCTTCAAAAAGGAAGGAAAAGACATTAGCAACGACCCATCCCTTCCAGTGAAGTGGCATACTTCTCACATGGCTTCTGATAACTCCTTCAGCATTTAATTTTATTCCAGGCAATTTCTTGTCTGTACATCTGCTTTATTTTTTTCCCCTAAGTGTTCAGGGTATCTGTCCTCTGCTCTAGCAGGAAACAAGTGCTGACATGATAAACTACAAGGCACTTAGCAGTGTCTTTCAAAACTTCTTCCAACCCCGTAATTTGAGGATCTTAGCAGTAGTGCATTAACAGTAGTTGATTTTCTCCCAGAAACAGGCATTAGGACAAAACAGGTTTCTGATGCATAGCAGAACATGTGACCTCTCACTCCACATCAGCTTTCCTCTCCCTCTATTTTCAGTGGTATGAATAGCATGATAATCATCTGTGGGACATAGACATTGGAGCACTGGAGGATGGTTGCAGCTGCTGAAACATTGCCACACTTTTCTTGCAGGCTCCCGGGGCAGAGGTGGTAGAAGGGATAATGTATGAAGTGCATATTGTGTCTCAGTGTCATATTGACTGTCCATTAGCAGTAAAAGCCAAGCTGACAAGCTGCAGTGGACCTTCAACAGGAGAAGAAGGTTTGAAATTGGTTCAGTGTAGGAACAGCTTCAGCTTTCTGGTCTTCCTGGCCACCTTCATCTTGTCTTTTGTTTGTATAAAGTGTCATGGGACAAAGGTTTTTTGTGCTGGTGAAACGCAACCGAGCTTCATTGTGGATGTCCCAGCAAGACGTGGAAGCAGTTTAAGAGTTGGGAAGGTCTCACAGCTGTAACTGAGGGAAGTCAGAAACTGTCTCAAGGCTGAAGATGTAGAGGGACCTAAATCCTAAGGTGACACGTGAGAAATGGATTCAAATTAAGAATTAAGTATGAACTGCAGGATATGGACTGTGTACTTTCTGAATGGCCCTTCCCCATCAACTGTCCTGCTCAGGATATTTCTGGAGTGCTTTGAACTATCCATGTGCAGTGAATGGAGGAGGACAGCTGTGAGTTTTCCTTTTCCATGCTTTCTACTGCTATGAAAGAGATAACAGTAAAAAGATTCTCTCTCAAAGAGAGTCTTTAAAGGTAGCACACATAGCAGTACAAGACATTGTTGCCTCCTTGTGTTAGACTGCCTGAATGTCCTCACCAGGACTCCTGAGACTGAGTCTAGCTACTACTCCAGGGACTGTGCCTCTAAAGCTTGACAAATTGCCTCCTAAACTTGAAGAGCTGAGGTTGTGCTGCTCGTAGCTCAGAATTTATAATATTCCCCCTGAGTCACCTTAGAGTAATGCCAGGACAGAGCGAATTCCCTGTGGAGATCCCTGTAGTTTCTTTAGCCTTCTGATGTCCCTCAGCGGGTACAGGGGACAGAGGTCAGTGTCTTGCTCTCTTATTTTGTGTCATTGAGTCAGGGCTTATGTCACTTGCAGGTATCTCAGCAGCTGTTACATTAATCTCTAAATTAATCCTGGTGAGACAGCCCTGAATCCCAGGTGAAGACTTTGTCATATGCTGACTTTTGCACTGGGGATGTTTAATTTTGTGCATCAAGATCCATTGCTGGTTTTGCAGCAGAGCTGGAGCAGGCAAGAAGGTCTTGGCCAAAGGCAGCTTTTTTGCAAGGCCAAGGCAAAAAGGCCACTGTCTCACATCAGGGCCATGGGAGATGCAGAACGGCATCAGACGTTTTAAAGAGGTCTTTTTTGCCCAACACGAGAGCTGCTGTCAAGATGTTTGGAGATGATAGTCTAGAACTGCTGGGCACTGCTGAACAACTCACTTCCAGCGGCAACTCCATTTAAGAGATCTATAAAAAGTTCCCTTTGCAAACACTCAGGAATTTCTTAGTAAAATGCAAGTATTTCTATGCCTCGCAGGGAGGAGGTAGAAGCATCTATACTATACACTAATACATTGCTGGAGTTTGCTGTCGGTTCCCCTGCTCAGCTATCACTTCACACGTCCTCTTTCCCTGCTGTCAGCCACCACCTCTGACAGCTTTGCAAGGAAATACTTCGATTAGGCTCTGTAATACGGAGGTCAGGCAGTCAGAAAGGATGAAGGGCAGTGCTTGGTGATGTGTGAATTTTCCCTTCAGAAAGCCCGGCGCTCCGAGGGGGAGAGGGGCTGCTGGGGATCTAACGGGAACAAAAGCCCCTGTCATTCCGAATCCTCGTTGCTAATTGAGCACAGGATGCAAAGCTGTCAGCTCCATCATTCAAAGATGTTCCTCCTTTCTGTGCTGTGGTGCCGTGTTCCCCTCGCTCCCGGAGTTGTTCTTCAATTCAACGTGTCGTTTCACTCAGTGATTGAAAGAGACCCTGGCAAAACTGGTATAAAAATGAGTGTTGAGTGCAGGATTAAAATTTGAGAACTTCTCTTATTCTCTCTGCTCTTCCCTTGCAATCAGGGGGACTCTCAGTTACTGCAGCCCTCCAAAGCATCATCCTTATTCCCTTCCTCCTCCAACTGCTTATTTTATTATTGCTGCTACTCAAACAGTTTCTAATGGTGCAGCTTGCTATCAGAAGGAAATCACAATAGATTAAATTAACACGTTATCGCTTTAATTTAGAAGCAAACAACATAAAGGCCATGGAGAAAAACAAAATGTCCTGTTTCCAGTTTCAAATACTTTTTTTTTCTTTTTTCCCCAAATGTTCATCTTTATTTTAGGATGAAAAATAACATTTTTTACAAGTCAGAATTGATACAAAAGCATTTGAGGCTGATCAACGGAATTGAAATGTTTCCAAGAAGGTTTTGTTTCCTGGGAGACTCTGAAAGGCAGTGCTTGGTTTCAGAACGAAAACATATTGCTGAGAGTACAGTCACATAAACGAAATACTGCAGGGTTAGCAGGGTGAAGGGCTTTGAGAAAGTCCTCATTCCATTGTGGTTGCCTGGTCTTATTCTGTGGCAAACACATTGTAGTTTATTGTTGGAACCAGGTTACTTCATCTCACTTTTTCTCCAGGGTACCACCATGTCAAAGCATGTGCACTACAACTGTGAGGTTGCCAATAGGGCATGAATCCATGTCCTCACTTACCGTGGAGTGTCTAATTTATGAACCCATAAATTGACTTGAGTCTTTCTAGATTCTTCATGAAACAGAAATTTCAACTCCAGTGCTGCTGGAGTTGACTGTCCTTATGGTCAGGCCTGAAAATCTCAGTTTGCTATTCGCTTTGAAGATGGGAGCTGGGTGACGTTTCCTCTACCTTTCCCTAGTTGTTTTATTTTGTTTTTTTTTTTTTTTTATTATTATTCTTTGACACCAGGCTTGTCTATCTGGAGATGTTAGTGTGCAGTAAATTTGCACATGAATGAACATTGCAGTAGCAATCCTACAGGATAGTCCTACTATTACAGGAGAGGTGGGATTCATCTCCTGTGTAGTATCTCCATCGGGGGTGTCCAGATTGCTTGAACAGTGAAGATCTGGTCAAAGCAAACAGTGGAGTTCAGCAAAGAGTGGAGTTCCAGTTAGGACTGGAAGAAAGCCAACATCACTCCAGTCTTCAAAAAAGGCAAGAAGGAGGACCCGAGTAACTACAGGCCGGTG
>JAVCKT010010155.1:0-10944 GCA_032273925.1 Rhynchotus rufescens | reverse complement strand
TCTTTTTATTTTCCTGATTACATTCCATTTCTCAGTTAATATTTACTTTAGCAAATTATTTCTCTAAAGCTTAAGTATCTTAAAACAATATCATCAGGAGAATCTGAAATTATCTTCATTTTATACGGTAATTTGTAATAGGACACAGGGCAGACACAAGCTGTAAATTGTCACTGTCCACTTAAATGGGCACAGCTTTAAGTTATAGATTCCTGCAGAAAGGTAATTACTACTCTGGCACAGGCAGTCACTAAGCAGGGAGAGATTTGGGAGAAGAGGAGCAGAAGACAGAAGCATTTCAAAATTATACATGTCTGTTTGACGTTACTGAAGTTGCTTTATTTCTCCCTCGGACTTACAGTAAACTGGGCCCTTAAAGAGCAGAATTTTAGTCGGGAGCAGCTGCCCTCATGATTTGCATAGCTGCTTTTGTAAAATCTACCTGCTTATTCATGCATGCACCAATTTTACACATCCCAATTACCATTAACTAAGCAGGAACTTAAGGAGGGTGCAAAACAGATGTCTGTGTCTCATCATAGTGAAGGGGAATCCAGCAGCATGCAGTCAAATGGGATCTCAGACTGAAGGCAAGCTAAAATTTAATCTAGCAATCCCTTTTTCCCACTAATTCTCCATTTTACTTTTTCTTCATTTTAAATTGTTTTTTTTTTTTTAAAAATCTTGAAATTAAGTTTAATTAACTGGTCTATATGTAAGGATTTTTTTGTAAGAGTTTTGTTTTTTGTTTTATAATGCATTTTAAAAATAGAAATGGAAATCATAAGAATTTTCTGAACAACGGTGGCTTCAAGCAAATGGCTCCTTGTAATTTTAGAGTGTTAACTGAGCTCATATCTACAGCTACTAGAACTATTTATTCTATAACTTGTTCTTTGGACTTATTTGGACCAATTTCAAATGGTTGACTGAGTGCTCCCTGCTTCTTACAATACTTCACTGGGCAAATGAATGGAGATGTATAATTTATATGGGCAGGGGACATGAGAAAAGATATAACTTTCAGTATCAGGAAATACAAAGGAAATAATTAGAGGACAAGAAATGGAATGGATCAAAACTCTTGCTAGCACATCCCGTGGTGCAACCAGCCTGCTTTGCTATGAGGGCACACAGCTCTCATGCAACGCACTGGCCACCAGAATCCTGGCCTTTTTCTGCAACGCTGCTTCCTCCCTCGTCACCCTGAGCCCTGACTGTTGCATAGGGCTTTCCCATTCAGTGCCGCAGTCTGCATTTGCTGCTGCTGAACTTCCTGAGATTCCTGTCACCTCATTTCTCCAGGCTGTCCAGGTGCCTCTGAACAGCAGTGGTGCTCTCCAATGTATTAACTACTTTCCTCAATTTGATAAAGTCTGAAAACTTGCTGAGTGCACAGAGTTTACCTGTGTATCAACAGGAATCATTTTACTCAGATACAGTCACAGGATGTTGATAATGAGTTTAATTTGTTAGATAAAATTCATGGACATATTCAGAGATACACAGGAAAAAAAATATACTTAAAGATACATAACATTTAAATAACATTAGGAATCTAACAATTGTTCATTGTATCTTACTTTAGAATATTGAACCATCTTATAAATATTAAACTGAGCTGCAAGCTGCGCCTAGAGGGTAACTTCATTTAACATTGAAAGGAAGCACAGTTTCTAGTAGCTGCACGCAGCAATTCTGCACATCAGAGCTCAGACAGGGAGTGAAGAAGAAATGAGCAGACCCTGCAGAGGAAGTTTCCTGAGTGAAAAGGAACAGGCTGAGTTGAAATGTAATGACATCAATTAAAAAATAGACCCTTTGCAAACTCGGCTTCAGACATACAGCATGACTAGAATAATCACAATTGAGCTTTTGATGCAGTTTTTCTCTCTACTGGAGGTTCTTTTAAGACTTAGCCAATTTTTGAAAATCATCATGCTGTAAAAGGAACTATTTACGGCATGAGGCTCAAAAGATCATGTAATGGCAGGAGAACAAGAGCACCAACCTTGAACTTTGCCTGCGACCCTTACGTGCTATATGTGTCCTGTGAAACCACCATCACACATGGCAAAAGCCTTTGTTTTTTATACTTTGCCTCCCTTTATCCTCCCTTAATGGGAGGATAAGGAAGATTTGGAAATAAACTGTATTGTATCTTATCATTTATTAAACTTGAACTTATGTCTTTGGGCAGGAAAAGGGTCATTTCTGAGGACCATAAATTATTTGCAACAGATAACCTTCTACCTACCCCTCAAAAAATCTTTGAAATGCATCAGCTTAATTACTGAAGGCCAACATTTTTAAAAGCAAATCTGAAAGCTGATATAAGGTAGCTTCACTACCAGATAATGAAGCTCTCCTTTCTAAAAAGTTGATATTATTTTGATAGTATATGTTACTTTTCACTTCCTGAGCAAAATAAGCCACAGGAGACCCCTCCCCGATCCTTGCACTTTCCTTCTGGCTGAAATAGCCTGCAGACATTAAAGACCAACCACATAGTCTAACCTCCTTTCAACTTCGGTTAACAGGGGTATTAAAAAGACATTCCTAAATATCAGCTGAAAACCACTAGGTAATAAACTCCCTACTTAAAAGGTGGATAGGTGTAAATTCCACACATAGGCCTTTTCATCTGGGGAGCCAGTTGCTTGGAGATCAGATGTTTTAAATGAATTGCGGAGTGATGTCACTTTGCAGTCAGTAGGGACTGCCACTCTTTGGAGGATCAAATACCTACATTTGAGAATGTAAAGCAAATATAGGTCCCAATCCTGTAAAAATGGAACTCTAGAGAGATGCTTGTGCCTATGTAAAGCCCCAGGGAAATCGGTGACACTCGTTCAGAGTTTTTAAGGCGTTATTTTGGAGTTATGGTCCTAAGAACCTTAAAGGGTTAAGGCAGGATTTTTAACTGCACTAGCACTGGCCTATTGCTGTTCCCACTACAAATGAATAACATTTTCTCTCATCCTGGTTACAGTATTTGGGGTTGTTTGGTCAGAGGTGGTAATAACAATTAGGGATCCAATTCACACTTGTTTTTCACTGATTGCAGTAAGGGTTGTGGGCTTTTTTTTTTTTTTTTTTTTTTTTTTCTCTTTTCACTTCACATCTTTGGACTTTGTATCACTCTGGATTCTCCCACTATTTTATTTTATTTCCCTATGGGAATTCTTTATTAGCTGTTCATCTATACTCTTCACCGTACTGACTTCAGAAGAAAAAATAAAAAGAAAAGAAAAATAAAATGTCAGTATTTGCTGACACAGCTCAGACTGTTAACCTAGAAGTTGTGTTTATTTCAGCTGAATTTGGATGTACATTGGAGCATCTTCTACAAAAAGAAAAAAAAAAAAACAACGAAGTCTACTCATTGAACAATAAAGGAATAATCTATGCATATAAAGGAGAAGTCTTTCAAGGCCAAGATGCGCAGTCTGGTGGCTAAGGTGACTCTGGATAAGAAAATGTGGTGAATCTTCCCTTCCCTTATCACTAGCTCGGACATAAAGCGAGGTGTTCAAAACCACCTTTTGGAAGTGTTGAACACCTGCTGTGTCTGCTGAAGTCAGTGGGATCTGCAGCTGCAGGCTCCACATCTGCACGTGGAGGTGACGGCCTTGCTCATCCTCTCCTAGGTTAAGCAGGTCTTGTAGCACCCTCGTCCAATGCGTGTGAGAGGCAGAGCACTCAGGAGACCTTGTGCTAAATAAGAGGTACAGTGACTTTAGGAGCTTTTGGGGTGTGCATACCTCCCCCCTTTTTCATGGTACAAATTATAAAACAAGACTTTGTGATTGGACTGATCTACAAGGATATTTATGTGATCTGCTTCTTGTCAATAAAATAAGATTGGACTTTTGTCCTCATCTTAAATGAGATATATGAAAATTAGTCCTGTAGAAATTCATTTATCCATGTTTACTCAGTCTCAGTTTGCTTATACCATTTTTGGTATCTGATATTTTTTTGTTTCATATCTATTCCCCCTTATATTCTCAAAACCTGTTGAAAATATGCACTGTAATATTAATATAGAAAAATGCAAACATAAGTAAGTATACCAAAATAACTGTATTCTATTCATAGATGACTGTGATAACCTGGACAACTTATTTTCAATTTAAATCCTACACCTACATCAATGGTAGTTCTAACCATTTTCTATATTGTACTTTTTTTTTTAAATACAAAAGTTTCTGCTCCATCCATGTGTATTTTTGATTCTCCTCCTTTCTGCAATAAATTCAGAAATACAAGCAAGGAACTTTCATTTTGAAGGAAATTAAGATTATGATATTAGCTTTTATATTGCAGAATAAATTACTGTAATGGAAACCCAAATTATCAGTCAAGTAGAAAAATACTCACTTTTTTTTAATATCAGTGAGTATTTCACTGGTGTTAGTGTTGTATCTGACTACTCCTCAATGGATTGACATATCTGACAGATATAAGACTCCCAAATTTTGTGAAAAATTGTGAGGTGGAAAAAAAGAAGATTGCAAACATGGCTGGTTTTGCATTTATTTGAATTCTAGGAAGGTGCCACCTGAATTATTAAACATGCTTAATTAGCTCTTTGGTGAAAGAATATCACATATTTGCAGTCTCTAGAAAAATAAGATGTTTTCAAGCACGAGCACTAGCCCTGTATTATTTATTAATATAGAGAAGCTTGTAATTTTTCTTGCCTGGGTCACTTGGTAAGAACATAGGCTTATACGAGAAGGAGATTTATTCAAGTAATTGGATCCACTGTGTACATACTTTTAACACCCTGCCTTGGTAGCTATCTATGCTTGTCTTAAGCAAGGAAACAAACAGTGAATAGTTATCATTCTAATTTGCCATTTCTTTTTCTTGTCTAATCTTATTCCAATCCCCATACACAGGCATACTAAGATAGAAGCTGAAGATATTCTCTTGCCATTTGCCACAATGACATCTTGAACATGCACTAAACCTTTTCCTTTTTGGTTTCTGAACAGCATTTATTTATTATTATGGTATGATTTACCCATAGAATGAGTGGGTATGCAATGCAACGTCAATCTGCATTGTTTATCGTCATTGAACAAGCAACTTGTAAGATCTTTTGCTTCTAAATTTGACTGCATTTAAAGGTTTAGTATTTGATTATAAAACTAAACTATTGAGCAGAAAAGTTTATATATGAATTTGTCTGAAAGATTTATATATTAAGAAGTTCCTTCTTCTTGGCAGACTCTAGCAGGAGTTCCTGTCCTTCCCCCTTCAGATTTTTCTCCTTTTATGGACTTTTAATTGTTGTTGTTTACCAAGAAAGAAAAAGACATAAGAGTGGGGCAGATGTGAAACAGAAAATACACTATAATACACAAATATTGGGATGAATAAAGTAAGAAAAGAGTGGGAGAAACATTTGAAGTAGGACTCATTCACCTCAGCACAAGTACTGTCATTCCCTCAGAAGCTACTTCTGAATGTATTTACTTAAAACTCTGAAATCCATGAGGGTTTTCCTAAGGTCTTCAGGAAATATTGTATTTGCTCCTAATTTGAATGATCATTTATTTATTTATTTATTTATTTATTTATTTATTTATTTATTTTCTTTAATGAATGTCATTAGGATTTCATACCCAAAAAGAAATGGTGGCTTTCAGAAAGCTGCAGCTCTCCTTGGTTCCATGACACTCAAGAGTTTCTGTCTTTTGGGGGAGATTGGGTGGCAGTGTGCACAGAAATTCTTGCACAGAAGCAATCTTGAAAAACAAATCCTGATTTCCTTCTTTTCACTTTTTATTCTTCTTTTCATTATCTCTTCTATTTTCCTTTGATAAGGGGTCGATGCAATGTCAGGGCTGGCAGCTGTGTTGCTCCACGGCTGCAGAGCTCCTGAGTTCTGGAAAGTTTTCCTGGCTCTGCTAATGACTTATGGTGTGATTCCAGGCAAGTTACTTCTGCCTCTGCTTATCCATTTCCCCAGAGTAATAGGGATCGTTAATCATCTGCAAATTGTTCTAAGACACAGAGACAAGAACTGCTCCTTATTAATGCTACTAATTTATAAGACCTACATTTTCACTTCAACGGTCCAAGATAAAACCTCTCTGTTGCTTTCAGTAGGAGATAAAAGGCTTTTTTTATTTTTTTTTTTTTTTTTTTTCCGTAGGAGAAAGGATGCCTAGAGGTATAAAACTTTTAGTTCTCTATTATTCATCTGATCTACTTTACTACAACTTTAAATCAATTTCTGTGTAAAACATTTGTATGGGCCCAAGATTTATACACTGATTATGTTATTTTCTTAACCATTTTTAAAATATTTTTTTCTATATCTTTCTTGTAAAGAACTTTGATTATCTGATTTTCCACTCATGATTTAAAATGGCAAATGAACATATAGATCACAGGGAATTAACTTTTGTTTCCTTTCTCCCATCAAAAACCAAAGAGATTCAAAGCAAAGTTATAACCTAACGAGGAGGGGAAGCCCTCAGGGTAGGACCCCTCAAAATACAAGGGAAACATCTCTGACTTTCCTTTTTTTTTTTTTAACACACAGAAAATGAGGGGATTCCTCCTCAGCAGCCAGGGTGGAGCAATCCATGGGATGGAATAGTGCTATTGCTTTGAGTTACACAGAAAACAAGAGAAAGCTCTTGTTTTTTTGAGAGTTGTGGCCATACACTCTATCTTTTAATTCTGTGCCTATAAACTTCTTAAAAATGATGGTTTTCTTTTTCCTCTCTGCCGCTTATCCCACCAGAGCAAAATTACATGTGGATGCGCAGCCTTAATTGGTTTAGTTACAAGAAGATAATCTTTTTTTCCCCCCTTTCTCTCTGTTGCCTGTTAGCTTAAAGGCTTTTTAGCTGAAGGCTGATAATTATCGCCGAGGAGAAACTAGCACATCAGGAGTTCATCTTCCATCCTCGCACTTGTGGCTCCCCTTTGAACTCCTCTCACCAAAGCAGCGTTCCCACTTTGTCACTTTCCTCCTGCCATCATAAAAAGGTCCCTGCGGCCACAGGCTCCAGCCTTCGCCGCCGGGCAGAGGGAATTGCTCCTCGCGGGCGCTCCTCCGCCATGGACAAGCTTCACGAGACGTTGGCACACATGGAAGAGGGCCTGGGCTCGGAGCACACTACCTGCTTGTCGCCCTGGGAGTGGAAGAGCAACAGTGGGGCTTTCGAGCTCAGCCAGGACTCATCTCCTCCCAGCTTGTCCCCAGCTCCCTCCTTCGAGTGCTACTCTCCGTCGCCGTGCTCGGCGGCCACGGAGCCTCCGTACGTGAGCGGCGGGAGCAGCGGCGGCAGCCTGGCGGGATACAGCCTGGAGGACTTCCCCGCCGCCTACCTGCCGAGCCCCGGCCAGGCCCGGCTGCCCAAGGGCACCAAGGTGCGCATGTCGGCCCAGCGCCGCAGGAAAGCCAGCGAGAGGGAGAAGCTGCGGATGCGGACGCTGGCGGAGGCCCTGCACACGCTGCGCAACTACCTGCCCGCCGCCTACAGCCAGAGGGGCCAGCCCCTCACCAAAATACAGACGCTGAAGTACACCATCAAGTACATCGGCGAGCTGACGGAGCTGCTCAACGGCGTGCCCCGAGCATAGGCCCTCACCAAGAACCCGCCTCAGGGAGCTGGGACTTCACTCTTTACAAAATAATAATAATAATAATAATCTCCAACAAAAACTCCAGCAAGACTTCTTCCCTGCAAGGATATTCAGCTTGGCGCAGGGGATGGAGCGCCAGGTCACACTTGTACATAAGACGGAGTAGGATTGCCTAGACCCGAGCCGCATGCTGCCCAGCTGGAAGTCTTGTTTTTTTGTGCCTTTATGTCTTGCTTTCTCATAATGAGCTTCTAAGAAATGTCAAATGCAGTCCGGTACAAAAGTCAAAGCAAAAAAAGCCAACAACCAATCCTACTAGGACGTATGTATTGCTGTTCTAACTGATCTGTTCAACAAGGACAATGGTAAACCCGTCATTTTTAAAGTGAATTGGAAAAAAATGTATAACACTACTACAGGAATACTAAATGTGTACTGATTTGTAGGCACTTTAATAATAGGATAAGTAAGAATATGTATAGTTAGTCCAAGCTTTGTATATTTATCCACTTTTCTACTGTACCTAAAAATCAAGAAGCTAAGCAACATTAAGAACATTTTTAATCATAATGAAATAAATATCACTCATATGCTCTGTACCTTGATATATATATATCTGACATAATTGTAATCTAATAATTAATAATCACTAAATATTGAAAAGAAAATATAAACAAACCGACATTTGTATAGAAATTTGTTGATAAAGTCTATCTTCTTGTTTAATATATGTAGAAACATATTCCTATTTCTGTATTTAATGTGTACCTGCCTTTCTTCAATGTCTGCAGATTTTTACATTTCAGACATTTTTGCATCAGATTGCTAGAATAAATAAGACTAGACTGTTTCTCCCTTTCATTTTCTTTGACCTAAAATGATCAAGTATCAAAAATGCAAAAGTTACTTTCAAGTTATATCAAAATCTAGGTGGTCTCTAGTAAACATAAGGTCTCCTTTTAAAAAGTCATCAGATCAGAGGCTTGCTAAAATGAACAAAAAGTCATTTAAAAAGTCAAAATGCCAAATAACCAGGAAATAGTCCAAATCTTTAATTACTCTGACTTTCATGTGATAAGGTTCACATAGGTCTCACTGCACTATACAAAATTGAGTTGCTTTGTAAGTCTAATTGCAGATTGTCTTGGAAGACATGTCTCTCTGCTGACAGACTCTACTCCCCGAGGCCAGAGAAGAGCAAAGCCTGGAAAAGAGGTGGCACGGTGCTGCAGTGCAGGGCTGGCAACCTTCCCTCCACAGGGAGCTGGAAGACCCAGGGAGCAGCAGACAGGAGGTAACAGGCTTCTCTCACCAGGATGGATAGATCAGCAAGTTGGTGTTGAGCAGATGGTTTGTTTACTGATACATCCTTTAGCAGGGTACTGCAAAACTAACACATTTTTTGCATTTTTTTTTCTCCTCTCCCTTCTTTCCTTTTCCACTTTCTCTCTTTGTATGGAATGAAATATCTTTGTATATTTTTTTCTTCAAGACCTAACCTGAGTTGACAGTAAACTCACACAATATATGCATACTGCATTAATCAGTGTGAAATTCATCAGTGTCTGGGGGAGAAAAAAAGCAGCTAAGTGCAAACTTGTAGAGGTAGTCTACATTAAAATATATGCCTATATGCTATATGCTTCTGTTTTACTCCATATTAGATTTCTCACAAGCCTTGGGCTTTCAGCAAGAGTAAGATTTGTTACTACAAGTCTGTGCAACTGATCAGGAGCTGAGCAGATGCAGAGCCTCACAGATACCAAAATGCATCTGGATTGATTTAGATGCAGTTCTCATACATTTCAAGAAACTGAAATAATAATGTGGTCATGGGGCCTTGCTGCCGAATGAGTCCTGAAAATCTGATCCTGAGCAGACTCTCACTGCAGTTGACAATAACAATCCAGCACCTGCTTGCTAAGGCTGGCAAGTCATCGGCAGATGCCTGTGAAGATAATTTCATCTTTCTTGGACAGTGTTTGATTATTGAGCATCACCATACTCAAATGTATTAGCTTGATGTATTAGTCAATACCTTTAACCTTGTTCTTTCCACATTTGAAACTGAAAGGAAAATCTTTTTAGTTCTTGAGGTAAGGAAGTCCATAGTGTGAAGGTTCTATTTTTATTGTTTTCTTATATATGGCCAGTCATTTAGCACTTCTATCTCAGTTTAATCATCTAAAACCAAAGGTCCTATTAGTCAATACCTTCAAAAGGGTCATGTCCAGGACCCAGTTAAGTAACTTGGGAGCTTAGTAGCTCTGTATGCAGAATTGTCCCATCAGCAGGTACCTTTGAGTTCAAGGTGGAACAACACCTCTGAAAGCTACACTATCCTAGAGCTCTAGTCCTGAAAATCCAGTTAGTATAGCTTTAAGTTCTTTCAGCACCAAGACAGGGTATCTGTATCCAAGCTGCCCTTGGGGAAAATGCCTTTGTCTTACAAAATCCCTGCCTGTACTGTGAATTTGCTCAGCAGTTGGAGCAAGGTCTGCATTTGAGATAGGCTTAATTTCTTTGAATAGTTTTAGGTTGTTCACTAGCATCATCTAATTTATTGGCACTGAAAGAGCTGTTACCAACTCACTCTTTCAAGGGAGTCTCTTCTTGCAGCTGCACAGGGTGGAGGGGAGGGAGGGTGGAAAGAGGGGCAAATGAAGCACCTAACATATTCCTGCCTGCAAACCAGACTTTTGTTAGCTTTAGTCCTCCCATCCCTGAAAGAAACAAGTTATTGCCCTGCTTGACATGCAGCATCTCTCTAAATCTCTCCCTTTGTAAATCTTCCTCTTCGCATCTGTGTAGCCCTGGATCAGAAGAATTGTATTGCTACATGTCCCATTGCTGATAATTACCGATTTATCTAAATGCAGCACAAAGCTATCAAGATCTCTCCTCTTTTCCCCTTCCTTTACTTCCAGAGCTTTAGAATATTTACCTGCTGTGAAAAAGACTGAAGTTTCAAGACTCTTTCTCCACAGTAGAAGATCTAGCTACAAGACCACATGCAAGACTATCAGAGCTAGTTGCTCTAAGGGACATTACTAAGCGCTGCTTATAAACACTAGCTTTAGCAACCTTCAAAAATGTTATAAATTTTATCTATATATAGAGAGAGAGGTTGAAAGAGAGAGAGAGATGATATAGATGCATGAATCAATCAATCCTTGGAAAGCTCATAGTCTTTCAATTCTTTAGATGCTTTATTACTATATATAGCCGCTTTTTGTTATAAACAAACTTTCCCTTTCCTCCATACCCACCCCCACCTCATGGATATAAAACCTCTCCATACACCAGTGCCACTCTAGCCTACGATAGAGA
>JAVCKT010010151.1:11785-39052 GCA_032273925.1 Rhynchotus rufescens | reverse complement strand
GAAACAAAAATAAAATCTTCTAAAAATACGAATATATACATAAAGTAAAATCCTAACTATTCATCCCTATCTCTTATTCATCTGGTTTCCAATAGAAATTATGTGGGAAAATATGGGAATTTATTCTAAATGACAGGTAGTTCTGTATCTTAGCTTGGGAAAAGAAGAAAAAAAATGCCCCAGCAGTCCCTTGTCTTGAAAAATAAGCTTGACTGTAAGCTCGAGGCACAGCCAGTCTGAACTTAAAAATCCCGAAAGGGTAATGACAGTTCCTATGGGAAATGTGACTTCTAAAACTTTCTGGTTAGAAAAGTTTTTTCCATAAGGTAAGATTTATAGAATGTGTGCAGAGTGTTGGGAAAAAAAATAAAAAAGGTCATTGCCTTTTAATTAGCTAATTCTTTACAGAACTTAATTAGAATTAACTTTCTTATTTGCTTATTCTCAGGAAAATTTCTCACTTCTCTAATTCATATTTTTTTTAATTTTTCATTAAGAGGTTTTTGAAATCAGTTACGATAATCATTATTGTTTTGTGGAGAACTTGACAAGAGCAGAAAAAAGAAGATCTTTTGAGAGAATACTATTGTACTATGCTGTATACTTCCTGATACATATTGATGACCTTCTTGCCTACTTCAGTAGCAAAAGATAATTAAATTCAAGTTGATCAATGGCATTCTTCACAGGTGGGGATTCTTTGTAGGAAATGTCACCCACAGTTGACATTCACATTATTAATATAAAAATAATAAGCAACAGAGAGCAAACACAGAAGCCTTTCCTTCAGTTTTATTATGTCCTTATTTCTAGCCAAAACTTCCAGAGAATTCAAACTTAATCTTGCACATTCTTGCAAAGAACACACAAATGACTGGAGTTCTTGAATGCCTAAACTTTTAACCAGATAAATTAGCATGGGAGCTAGGTCTACAGAAGGACCATATTTCAGATAAAACAATCTTATGGCTTTTGAATGGATGCGCAAATCTTTATGTTAGACACTACAGATAAATCTGTGTTTTTGTCCAAAAGAAATAAAGCAATGAAAAATACTGCCTATCTCTTTGTAGTGGATTACTCAAACTGAGGAAGACAGATGGAATATTTAAAAGTTAAAAAAAAAAAAAAAAAAAAAAAAAAAAAGGGATCCTGACTGTCATTCTCTAAATGAAAGAAAATTATCCAAGTCTTTAAGACCAAAAGTAACATCCACATTTTCTCTTTTAGGGTGTAGAAACTTTTTGCTTAACCACGTAGAGTTGTGGAATTTGTACTCCCTGAGTTTTGTTCAATTCAACATTCACTGAAAAAGCTATTCTAGTCAGTGGTACCTCTTCAATAAATGCTTTGTAATTATCTCTCTTGTCCTCTTATCATGTTCTCTATCCTCATTACTAATCATTTTCTTCTAATGAAAATCAAGGGATAAGTAGAATCATCTCCTTGTCCTTCCAGTTCCTTTTCCCCTTCAGATTCTAACGCCACACAAACCTCTCATGACTCCTGGACGGTATCTCTGAAAAATAGAATGTTTGCCAACCTTACAATATTTTTGACTAGTTTAACTCTTCCAGATACCATTTATTTATTTTTAATATATAAATATGTATGTATGACTTGTTTATATTCACTTTTCTCCTTTTTTCAATGAAACAAAAAAGTGAACATATTAATCTAGATGCAACTTGGGTGCAGTTTAGCAGATTAGCACGTAAATCTGGATTATAGCTTGTGTACTAAATCCTGTTTTTAAAAAACTTTCTAGGAGCCTTTTTGCATATTTGCAAGTAAATGAAACATCCCTCGTGTTTAAATAGCACCTATATCAGCTAAATTTCCTAATACAAAGGTCTGTTATTTCAAGAAAATAGATAAACTGTTTGCTGATCAACTCACTGCACACCAGGTCCTTAACGTGCTGTCATCTGAGACATTCCTGCAACGTCTGGCCCTTCCTGTGTGTCAGTGGATACAGTGCACCATCTTATGGGAATTCAGCACTTATTTACTCTGTTCCTGGGGTAGAGGCTGAAAACGCTGCAGAAGAAAATAAACTGTGCTGCTGCCTCAAATAACACAAACCATTTTTATGAGTCTCCTTCCCACACAAGCATCTGGGGGTATGGAGCACACGGTGGAGATCTTCCTTGAAAAGTGTGTATGTATGTGAGTGTGTGTGTGTGAGGGAGAAGTGAGTATCCAAGTTTTATCCAGAATAAAACTGTAATATACAGTAAAGTGCAAACAATGTCTACATTGACTACAGGAATGAATGCTACAATTTCATAAACCTAGACAATTATAAAGTATTTCATCTTAGGATAAGACTTACCACTGGACCACTTTTAAAGCATATATCATAAATAATGTGGACTGTTTTGTTCTTTAATAGAGTATGCTGTGGAGGAAGGAAGATAATGCTGAAATTATTTCACGTTTTCCTTTGTGCAGTGACACAGGTGCTGCACAGGTGAGCATGGGGCTCCAGCCCATAGAAGAGGGTTTGCTCTGGGCTGCTCCTGCCTTGTGCATTGTGGCTGGAGCCACCACACGGCAGCGTTGCTGCAGCCTGGAGATGTACCCTCCATGGACCCCCTGATAGACTAGTGCAGCAAGAAGGAGGTGACACCGCAAGCCCACACCATGGACATCTCCCTGCCGTGAAGCTATTCCCTGCAAAACAAGGGTACTAATGGGTTAGTGGGTGCCTCATTACCACCTAGCAGGATAACAGGGTGGGATGACCAGGTCACCTATGGATGTGTGCCCAGTCACTGATTACAGCCTGTGGCTTCTGTGTAGCTAAGGCCTGGCTTTATTCTGACTGGATGTAATAGGGAGCAACCAGATACATACCTTGTTGTGGACTCACACCCACTATCAGTTGCCCAAGGACTCCTCCATCAGCAGGGATGCCCCAGATGTCAACAGTGTGGAAGCTTGGACTATTACTAGAGAGGTGGCCCAAAAGGGGCAAGAGCAGCTGCAGAACCATGCACCTGCAACTTAACTGCAGAGCTCTGATATGTACACACATTTTCAGTTCTGTTCTATTTCTAGTTTTGCTATACTCGTGGCTTTGTTATAACCTCTTATCTCTAATAAATTCTCACACATGACAAATTATCATCTCTCAAGTTCAGTGCAGCTAACCAGAATCTGAAAGGCTGCCAGGCACTCTTCTAGTGGCAGGCCACCTGCAGGCATCAATTTCTAGGATTTTTTTTTAGTTTCATCTTGTTATACAAGATTTACGTAGAGTAGTTGGATTAGATCTGAAGATTTGTGCTCATTAGCCAATTAATACATTAGCATGCAGTTGTGACAATATTCTCACCAGCTTCTAAATTCCTCAGAATTACCTGTTCTTTGTGAGCACAGAAACTTTCAGACTTGAAGCTCAAGGACATGATCCAAAACCAAGTATCACTTAGGGATGTGGAGTCAGAATCACTTTAACGTGTTACTGTCAGGTATCTCACAGCATTGCTAGCTTAAGTCATACCATTAAACAACCATTATTGCTACTTTGGAACATTTCAGCTTACTTGTGAGAAATTAATTTCTCACATATGTTTTAGTAACATTATGGCTCTATAAACCATTAAACAGATTGTCCACTGCTTAACTAGCAAAATATATGCTTTACCTCCTTCAGTCTTCTAATTTATTTCTGGAAAGCTCTTCTGAATTTCTTTAGTTCTCCTTGACCTTAAGGTTCAGTGAAGTTATAAAGACGCCAAGAAGATTGCAAGGACTCTTCATTTTCAGAGTATAGAAAACTTATGAATAAATAAAAGAATACAGAAAAAAAAAAAAGACAGAAAAAAAGATGTAACTTCCAGTTAATGTGTACGTGCCTGGTGTGCAGCAGTGCCTATCAGGGTTGCTACACTAACTGCAGCTAGACAGAAGGTGAGCAGCAAAGCATTGGCTGTTCTGGTGTATTATTAAAACAAGGAATCTAAGCTGAGAAGTCTCTGTGGAATCTGTGTTTGGAGAAAGACTATTTATCTGACAGTAATTAATGCCACATTTTTTTCCCCTAAGTCATCAGTGTCAACTGCTTTCTCTTTCCTCTGAAACTCTGCTGTGACTTCCCTGCTTGGGGTTCTTCCAACCCCCATCACACCATGTAGGTGGCAGTACAGCCCTCAGAGCACTGACACTTCAGAAGGAGAGATGTCAAATCTGAGAAGAAAGATCTGGGATGACTGAAATATAATTCTGAATAGATTGTGAAGACCTAGCAAATGCTTTACCTCTCAAAAGAGATGCCAATGCTCAGCGTTTCTTTGGCTATTGCCTTGTTTTAACACATCCAACAAACAAGCTGGACTCTGTGAAGCAATACTACTGTGAGTGGTTTCATTTAGATGTGTGTAGAATATTCCATTATTAAACACTATCAGATATGTCCCTGTTTCAGTTAATGCACATTTCTGAAAGATAATTTCCTAATTTCCAAACCCATCACCAGTAACCACATAACCTGCAGCTATCTCTAATCTTACATTGTCAGATGCAGATATTCAACCTGATCAAAAGCTGTCACACAAGTCCAAAGTATGGCATGTGTTTAAATACTTAGGTATGAATTTAAGAGGCAAACCATTAATCCTACTTAAAAGAACAGATAAGAAAAAAACAATCTGTACAGAATGATACGAGTTTTATCTTTGTTGTCATGAAAACAACATACAAAGAACATTTTTTACAATGTCATTAATGAAAGAGACGTATATAACCCATGAATAGCTCATTATCTAACAGCTGTGTATCTCCTCTCATCATTTTGAGCTTTGAAAACTAAACACAAACATACTGTCCTGCTATCCTTTAAGACACACTGACAGACACTATCTCTCCCTCTAGCTCTCCCTCTTTCATCTGTCAAGCATTAGGTACTACCTTAGCTGCACTGAACTTGAAACTTTTATTGGGAAATTATCATCTAGGACTATATAAAATCCTTGCCCTTCACTCAGTGTATTAGACAAAATTGCTATTGCCTGAAGCATACAGAAGTAATACATTATAAAACACGAAATCCAATAAACAGGTGCTGTATTTTTTGTACTATCAAATTCCTGGATTTAACTAGTGTTCAGAGTAAAAGTACTCAATGCCTTTCCCAGACAACTCCCACCATTACATCAGTGAAAAGAGAATGTTCTCCTGGCATTGCAATGTATGCACAAAACTAAAGGTTGTTCTTTCTTCCTCTTCCTCAGTTGAGGGAAAAAAAGTAATCTATATCTCTCTTTCACTCTCCTCAAAACCATGGTATCCCCTTATATGCTTTTGGTCATTGGGAATGAGGCCTTATAAAGCATTTAGGAAATGTCATTAGTTAAGATAACTGTTATTTTACCCTTATAATTGATAGTGAAAAAAAATCAATGCAATTAGTGTGCTGCTTCTGACTCTGGTGATAGACATTGACAAGTCAGAAACTACACTAAAATTGACAATTATGTTATTAACTTCATTTCTTCCTCCCCCAATATTATTTACTTGCTCGTGTGCAGAGATGCAATGGATTCTTGTATGTCTTTTTAAAATTTATATGTATTCCTAGCTTTTGCGGAGAAAGAACAGTCACGGTGAGTGAGCAAAGCCATGCTAAAGAATTAATGAGGAGTCAGTAACACAGAAACTGCCTAGAATATCTGGCCCAATCTTTCACTCCACAGTACATGAAATGCAAGTTCCAGCCAACTCAGCTGTCTGCGTGCAACTGGCAGAAAAGGAATGCTAGGTGTGCGCCAGCCCTGCAGAACAGGATGTCAGCTGGCAGCTCTTTCCTGAACAATTCCCTCAACTAAATATTCTTTTGAACTGAGATTTGTACAGATGTTTATGTCAATACAACTTTAGCGAAAACATCTAACACCAGATGAAGGAATCTTCAAAATAAATAATTTCAAGCAGCTCCAGGAAAGCAATGGGGAAGGAAAATCAACCAACAAGTTCAATTAACAATAAAGCCTCTGTGTTTTTTTTCTTTTCCTATTACATCTTGGAGGCCATTCAAAAATTAAATGTAACACGGATATTGAGCTCTCCATCAGCTTAACCTATTTTAGCTGCAGCTTTTCCTATTAGCCTTTACTAAAGGAAAAAAACCTGTTCTCTGTATACCTGAGGCAGGTAGTGGATTTGAAACTTTTCACATGTCCAAATAAAGAAGAAATACAGGTTAAGCGGAGAGCCCTAACAGCTGGTAGTGGCTTCAGTTATTCAACCTTTCAAACTTCTTTAATATGCAAAGCCCAAATTTGGAAAAACCCTCCCCAAAAAGACAGAAAGACTTTCAATGAAAATAATACAAGATCCTTTAAATTTCTGCCACGAGTCCTAGCTTTGTTTTAATAAAGATTGCTTTTGAACAATGCAATTGATGTATTATCATGTTTGACATATAATAAGGTTGGGATTCTAGCAAAATCCTTCAAATGTCTAATGTCGAGATGCATATTTTCTTTTGTAGGGCATTCAGAAAAGGGCTAAATAAAGGCTCTTCATTTTTTTTTTCTTTTATGATGAATTTGACTATTGCAAATGGAGTTTTATAATAACAACTCAGAAGAGGGGAAGCTTATATACCTCTCTGCTCTCTTTTTGCAAATCTATGCCATTATAGTTCTAATATACCGACTGACTGGAGCTTTCCTAGAAGCGACCTCCTGAGCAGAAGATACACAAAACTGAGCTGCAAATAATTGCTTTGAACTGAAAAAGTAAAAGACACAGAGGTGTGGCTATATGTGAAAGTTAAATCTCTTATGATCCTTATTCCTGCCTCGACTCAAATACACTGGAAAAACAGGATTTCTAAGGCAGACCAAACATCAAGCAGCTTACAAATTTAGCATAAGAAAAGTGTTTCTGAAGTAGTAAATCAATACTGAGGGAAGGCACAATTACAGGTAAGAAAATGAATTTTGCCTTTTTGCTGTGTTATATCCATTGTTGTGGACAAAGCTAATAATTCATGGGAAGTAGCTAAGAATGCCCATCATCCATCAACTACACAGAAATGGTAATGAAAGAGTACAGCATTCTCTCCCCCTAGAACTCCAAAACACTAAAAACTAAGGGAATAGAGAAAAAAGCTTCAACAAATCCTCCTATCAAGTCAATAAATCTTTTAGAACGTCAAATTAGCAGGAGATTTTTTTAATAACTTAAAAGATTATTCAGTTAGTTTAGAACTGAAGACTTCTGCTTCTACCCTGAAGGAAAGTACTTGTTGATACTGGCAGAGGAAAAAACTGAGAGGACAAGCAGTGATTCCTTCTGGGAAGCAGAAATGGGCTACAAATTTGAAGCTTGAGGAATAGTCTGGTTTTTTGCATGCTTTCAAGATCTCTATTTCAAATTTGTGAAAAGTTATGTTCTCTTATGTATACATAAGAAGTGTATTTTCTCCAATTGCTAGCATTTACTTTACAAATATACACAGGAAAAGGAAAATACACAGAAAGGAAATTTTACACATCACTCTTTCACATATATTACCTCCCCTTCCATGCACAAAGCAGAAAAAAAGCATGTAAAAATTGTAAAAAAAAAAATCTGTAGTTTGTTTCTACTGAACTATAAATCTTTTTTCCAAAGGTGTTTCTAAGCAGAGTGGATAATTTGCTATCCAAACTCTCTACTTAAATGTAGCACTGGGGAAAAAAAAACAAGTTTCAATATCCAGATTCACCACCCTTCTTTGGAAAAACTGAGATCTGAAGTGAAGTCTGAAACGAAATTTCCAGGTTGCTGACTTCCCATCTCAAAAAAATGGAGCAATTTGATCTAGCAATATAGGGCACACATTTATATAGATTTTCATGAACCTGCCATTTGCCATAGGCTTCTTCTGAGAGTCAGAATGGTTTACACATATTATTGTGAAGACTGTTCCAGAAGTAGAACATATCACTAGATCTTGATAAACTGCATTCCACTGCAAAGAGAGAAAGGGTAAAAGAACTGAGTGCTTTAGGTTGAAATTACCCATCTGGTGGAAAGGTCTAAGCATTTCCATAGATCAGATCAGTAACAGTGAGTATGAGTAATGTCCTCTTTCAGTGAAATATACTATACATGCTGCCTTTCTGGATCCTGGAAAATAAGCAGTAGCATAATGAAAATATTGCAGTATCAGTATGAGTTCCAGTGTGAGTATCTACATTTGAGAGGTAGATTCATTAGCTCAGACTTTCAGAAGCCACATCCTATAGAAGGATTCTTACTGTCTCCTTTGGAAAAGACCTTCCTGCAAGTTTACTCTCACAAATTCACATCCTAGTATCTTCATTAGGTTCCCTTATTTGTACTAGGCAAGACTCTCCTCGGATGCTACTGTGCATTAAGCCACCAAACGTATAAGTGCAGTGCAGACTTTGCTATATTCCTTATTCCTGCTGGTTTGCAGTGACAGACTAAAATGAAATATTCTGATTGAACTTTAGTTCTGCTTGAAAATCACTCGGATTCTGATTCATTTTCAAAAGATGCACATATTGACATAATTAGCCTGAACTGTTTCAGGGAGGAAAAAGAGTACTTTTGTATTTGGTTTGGTTTCCTTTGTCTTGAAAAGACCTCAGTAAACTACAGAAAACAAAAAGTATTTAAAGGAGATCAAAGGCTAAAAATGCAACAGAACATTTTGAAATGCCTGAAAAACTTCAATTAAAGAAGATTTGGTTCTATCAAAGTGCAAACAAGAAAACCTGCACTGTAACTATTTGTGGATGGAATAAGAAAGAACAGCAAAGAATAAGCTAAATGCAGCTGTGAAGAGAGATGTTTGCTTCATCTCAGTCATCCTGGGGACATACCTATCAAATGTAGAGTCACTAAGTCCCTCAAAATAAACATAAAACTTAAATCTCCTAATACATAGGAAATGAGGGTTTTTTTTTCTGAATTCTCAACTAATCAAATATTACAGAATGTAGAAGATTCACATGTAGTTGTCTGCAGCTGTTCCATCCTGTTCCTTAATCCCTGCAAACATTGGCTTTTGGAAGTAAGATGTTTGCCAGGTAAAGGTCAGGAGCCAGGGTAGCTGGCTAGATTTAGAACCAGAGGTGGTGCTGAATAATACAGCACAGGATGTGAATCCAACTGAAAACTATTTGGATTATACAAGGCACCACACTCACTAAATAAAATATGAATTCAATTATTTTATTTGTTATTTAAACGGCTTAAGACTTCAGGACTGGCTGGGAAAAACAACAAAATTCTTTTTAAACAAAACAACAATTATCCCAGAGGAGTAACTGTACTATGTACTTTAATTCTCAAGTATGAAACACAGAGATTACACAACCTGGAATTTAGAGCATCTGAAGGACACTCACAAACATATCCATTATTTGATACTCAGAAAAAAAGTGAAGGAACACGTCTGGCAACTTCAAATATTTGAGTTCCAGTGTCTGTTCATAACACAAACAAATAAGTGCAAACTAGTTAGCACTAGTCTAGCCAGCTCTCAGAAGCCCATTCATATAACACTGCTCCAGTTCTGATTTACTTAATTTTACTTTTGGGAAAATTTCCACAGTTCTTGTGTTTTATGAAGTCCCTGGACCTCCATCTAACGTTCTGACAGACAGGAGTGCAAATTAATAGTGTTCTCCCTACTATATGAACAGAAAGAGAGAGAACTAGAGACCAAATCTTGGCCTCATGCAAGCCATAGCCACAAAATTCACTGGCTCAAAGGGAAGCAAAACTTTATTCCAAGTCTCTCCTCTCCATATATTTTGACACAGAGAGGATGTGTTAGTGCCCCACAAGACAGTCAGAGCTGACATTTTAAGGTGCAATGAAAGGAAAACAGACGGGTACCTAAGAGGGAAAAAGCAAAGAATCTCCACAAGTGTTTCTAAACCATTTCCATGCTGATTTTTTTCTGGAAGTAGCACCTTTAATGATTCTCTCCAGTTGTGGTAACTGTATTTCTACCATTCAACATGGATATTATGACTGATATCGTGCCAACATTTTACTATGTTCTTCTTGCAAAGCCATAATAAAAACAGTAAGAAAACTCCCTCGGAGTTTGTTGGAAACACAATATGATTACCTCTTTCTTGCTTTCTCTTGCCACTGGTGATTCTGCTTTGGAAAGTCCATACGTCATGACTAGCTGTCAGGGTATTAACTCAAATGCAATTGCAAGCATTCGTGCTGTGAGAATTTGCGGGGTGGATACCTGGAACAAATTGCCTCAGTCACAGGGTGGATCTCAACAACACTCAGGGTTTGGCCAGCAGTTGTTATTCATCACTGAAATGAACCAAAATACCTCAAACTAAAGTGATCTAGGAAACAGAAATAACTCTTTGGAGAAATACAATGTATCTTTTTTTTTTTTAATGTATTTCACAGAAAGCATAGAGAATTGGAAAAGAAGAGGCCTATCACATCCATCCGGATGAAAGTAGATTCAATTATACATCAAATATTCCTGCCAGGCATTTGACTACATTTGTCTAACATATTCTCAAGTATCTACTGGTGGAGATTTTTCATGTCATTAGGCAATTTATTATAGAGCTTAGCTGCTCTTACAGTTAAAAGGGTTTTACTAACCCCTGCTCTAAATCTCTCTTGCTGCAGTCTAAGCACAGTACTGGTCACCTGATTCAGAAAGGCTAAGAAGAGCAAACTATTGCCTTTCTCTTCTGCAACTACTTTTCAAACACCTGCAAAATATTTCTTTGTCCCACTTTAATTGGCTCCCTGATGTCCTAATCAAGTCTGTGTAACTTTCCTAGGGCTTTCTTAGTCCTCTTATTCTGACATGTTAGCCTACTTGCATCTTTCTTGAACTGCAGCATTCACATCTGCACAGGGCATTTTAGCTCAGTTCTTATGAATTGTAAAGAGGACAGCTTCATGTTCCTCTTATGATTCATTATAGCTTTTAAAACTTTTAATGTGAACCCTCTGTCTGTTCAATCTTTTCTTTTCATCCCATAATGGTGTAATAATATCCAGGGGAAAAGACTCTTACACATTTCCATATAGAACTGTCTTCTGTTCCTTTGCTCTGATTTGTAATGATCATCCCAAATCCAACACCCTGATTTATTTTAAACTCTCTCACTTTTGCTTCATCTGCAAATTTAGTAAGCATTTCTCACTTGAATTTTTAAAGCCGACAAAGTATTGCATGTACAATAGCTTCTGAGTTCTCAGATGAGAGCAAAAAATTCATCTTTTATAATTCATTTTAATGTTATAGAATCCATGGCTACAGAACAAATTTAGCTGATTTTCCTCTATGGTTTTTAAGTTAATACATGCATAGTACAAAACATAATTATCACTGACATATTCTCAGGGCAAACTATGCATATGACTTGAATAAAGACCTACTCAATTAGGCTGTGCTATATAATATTGATGTGCATATAACTAATTCTCCATTATGCACATGCTTAGTACCTGCCTGCGGTGAAATCATGTCTCATTGAAGACAGCCTGTCCCACCACAGAATTTCAGTCTTAGTTTTTACACAAACAGAACTCACCTTGCATCAACTGGTCTTTCGCATAACAAAGTTGTGGAGAACGGGCTGATTTCATAAACTCTAGTAATGCTCTAGTAAGCTTTTAATTGAAGTGTGGAGGGAGCCTAAAGACATTTAAAATGGTGAGGTTCTGTGAAACAAGGAATGTAACCAGGGCATGTTTCAGGATGATGGAAAGGGTGCCTGGCATCAACACAGTCTCAGTCATTTGAGACCATCCACTGATCTTTGTGGAAAGGAGTTTTTGAGAAACAGGAATGTGGAGCACAGCTATTATTACTGTCACTTTAGTATGATACATGGGTGAGAAACAAAAACTATCCATCTATCAGTTAGAAAATCACTGCTCTAGCTAATAAAAGAGCTCTATATTTCATCTCTTGTCTTTACTAAAAAATCCTTCAAAACTATTAGCATCTTCTGTTTCCTCAGAATGAAAACTGATGAATTTGCAAAAGAGGAACAGCTCCTAGGGCTAGACAGTTCACTTAGAGTAGTTATATAAATGGCCTTCCTGAAATGTATCCAAGACTTAAATTATTCTGATCAGTTGACTTTTCTTGAACTGGCAAAAAGCCTTTTCACTGTTGCTCTCTTAGCAATTATTATTCTTGTTTCACTGTGTATTTTACTAGTATTTCTCATGTGACTTGTTATAAATCTGCTTAAGAAGGGTTGAATCACTAGAGGTAAAAGAACAGATGCACATTGACATGCTACTTGCCCTTTCCAGTAGAACTATTTTTGAAGTTAAAAACTAACGTCTCCCTATATTCAACTTGAAATTGATGAGAATGGACTTGAAAAAGGGAAGCACATGCTCTTAAGCCTAACAACTGTATTTAAATACATATATATATATATATATATAAAATGCAAAACAACAAAGTTATGACTCCTCTCTTGTAGTTACTGCATACAGTTTGCCTCTTTCTGTTCAAATAACTTATTTTGAGGAAAGAAGCTTAACAATAAGACTATTTCTAATATTCATCTCCATGATACATTTTTCCCTGCAGATAGCAGTTCTCTTCAGATTCAAGAAAGCTCTGAAAGATCTCATTTATCTAATCTATCATAACCAATTAATTTTACCAGAAAAATATTCCTCTTATAGCCTCAAACATCAGACATTTCATGTCCCCATAATTCATCTCCACAAACTGCTATCAACTCCGTAATTGGAGTTTGTGTCTCTTTGTTCCCATCGTTCTTTCAAACACCACTTCAAGTTCCATCACTTCTCATTAGCTACTAACTTCTGGACTCCCTTTGATAAAGAGTCAAATCCCGTAAGTCAAAACTTTGCAAATTAACATTCATTATTCTGCACCTCAGCCTGTTCTCTACTATCTGCTGCTATCAGGACTAGAAACTACTGTTTCAGTTCCCTAACATGCTAAGTGATTTTAGGGTGATAAAACCCAGAAGATATTTCTCTAACAATGTAGCATGACATGTCATCTAAAATCAGCTGTGAAGTATTCTGTGCCACACGCTATAAGAAAGTTTCCCTGCTGTATGATGAAAGCACATGCAAGTGGCCTTTTTATTAATTGCACTATGATTCAGCTCTTTTCTTGGATACATTTTCACACACATCCCTAAGTGCAAAAAGGGCTTAATCTGGTATTTTTAAATATCCTGCCCAAGTAACTTTAAATTAACTTTTTTAACTTTAAATTAAATATATCTTTATGCTGAATTAAAACAGATTAAACATGCTGCAGTTCAGAAACTGCGTTTGCATTTCAGAAGCTTGCATGTTGAAATATAGCATTAGTAACAAAATGTGTTTTTTCATTTTGTTTTGTTTTGCTTTGTTTTGAAAACAGGGCTCCAAAATAAATTTAATTCACACTGTCTATCTGATCAACTGTATCAAACAAAATGGTAAAAATATAAATACTTCTAAGCATATGAATGAATTCAACAAAGCAAGAAGTAAAAATAAGAAGAAAACTCTCCATTACCCAGAAACTAGACTATTTAATGCAAAATTCTCTACATGAAATGCAAGGTGATAGGAGAGGAAAGAAACAGGGAGTGGACTTATGCACTGAGGAAGCAAAGCCAGGAGCTCTCAGTACAGACAGACTTGTGCTGAACATGAGAAGATAAATGCGCAGAGGAGCTGCTGGTAAACTGAAAATTCATCCAACGGATTAGGCAGAAACAATGTTTCTTTAGGATTCTAGCAGGGGTTTGTTTTGTTTTCTCATCTGACAGTACTTTCAATTACTGAGACAGAATGACAAAAGAGCATATGTGCTCAATGATCAGAGGACCTGCACCATCAAACTGGGCATCTGCTCCTGATTTTTGAAGGAAGCTGCAAGTGGCTCTCAAGTGAAAAACAGAACACTGAATAGTGCTGAGCAGGGCCAGCTGGAGCAGGACCAAGAAACGGGGCTATTTTCAGTGCAACTTCATACAAGCAGTCTACAGAAAGTAATTTATACCTGAGAATGCACCCTGTAATTGTTTCACTGTATTCGATTAGCTACATTATAGAGAAAAGACCTCAGCATATGATGGACCAGCAAGAGGCACAAAGGTGATTCCAATGCAATAAACTCTCCTTGGCTTTGCTCCCAAAGAAAGCTGAGGTGCCTACTGACTTGCTCACTACTCCATGGAAATACAGTTCAATCTGCAGATACTGCATCCTTGAGTAAGGTGTACCACAAAGATCACCACCTAATTTATGAAGCTGGAGCTTTTCTTCTGAACTCGTTGTATTCTTACTTGCCTTGCACCTGCCCCATGCTGACCTGAATTGCTTATTCATTTTTGGAAATGTTATGGCCAGCTAGTTAGCAGTAGCTACTATTTCTTCTGTCCTTTCTTATACACACACACACACACACACACACACACACACTCTTTTTTTTTTTTTTTTCTTTTTCCTTCTATTTTTCCCTGTAAACCATTTAATCCGTTTAAACACTTTTTCCAAAGCAAATGCTGGAACATTTTGAAATGGGAAGGATAAGTAATACATTGAATAATGTTGTTCAGTGAAAGAGCAAGTGGGCTTCAATGTTCCTTATAACTCTTGTGTTTATATACATACTGACTGCACAGCTTTCAGGGAAAATATGCTTTTATTTGAATTAATTTTCAATTGAGTCTTTTTTTTATATATTATTCATTTATTGCTTCAGATAAATCCCTGAATGACCTGCTTAATATTTCAGTAAGGCCACAATTTCTCATATTTTGTGGAGCCAGGAACAATTTATTAATGAGTAATTAATTTTATAATAAAGTTCCCACTAGAAACCTCTATAATCTCATCAAATTATGGGAAAGGGGAGATGGAGAACTGTAGTTGAAAGTAGAGTTAGAAATTTGTTTTGCTTTGTTTTCAAACAGTAGAGAGATTAGGGAACCACTGAATAATTTAGGTTGGAACACAACTCCAGAGGTCACCTAGTCCTCCCCTCTGCTCCAGGCAGGTTTAATGAGACCAGGCTGAGCTGGACTAAGTCTAGTCTAGTCGCGAACACCTCCAGTGATGGTTCAAGACTCCATAACCTCACTGGGCAACTTGTTCCAGCATTTCACCACCCTCATGGAAAAAGAAAATAGCAATACCTAATCAGAATTTCTCAAGTTAATAAAATTCCTTTTTAAACAAACTTTAAAAATATATGACATGATTTAAGTTCCCACTAATTACAAAAATCTCACTGTATTCATAGCTTTCACTCCCTCCATCACTCACCAATATAAATGGTTTGCATTTCTTTATAGATAAACATAGGTTCTATTTGCTTTACTGGAATGGACAGCTGATTTCAAAATGGTAGCAAAAGGAAAACAGACCACACTCTCTAACATTTTAAGTACTTCCCTGCACAATATCCCAAAACAACAGGTCATTTGTAGCCTGTGAAGAACATTTACATTGCTGTGAGCATTTAAAAACTTTTTATCTTACAACCCTAAGAAGGGTGCATACACATGAATATGTTTGAGGATGCACACCTTATCCTTGTAAGTGACTTATTCTCTTTGAAATTCAGCAGAGCTCTCAGACTTTGTAACTTTTGGCACTGAGTTCTTAAAAGTTAAGTATGAGTCACATTATGAAAAGAACACTGCTGTTTTTTCAGATGTTTATTTGTTCCTTTTGGTTTTACTGGATATGTCTTTTCTATATTACAAGAAAATTAAGCAAGAGTGTTCAGTTTGCATGCTCCATCACTGTTAGTTTCTCTGCCTTTTGTCCCTTACCTTAGGTCCCCTTCCCTTTGCGACCTAAAGGATCCTAAAAATAAATAAATAAATAATAAAAGAGAGAAAGCACACCTACCCATGGAATTCTTTTATCCCCTCACTGTGCTCTATCTAATCCTTGAACCCTATAGAATGACCTTAATTCAATTCAGCATTCAAGAAAAGTACAGCCACTGATACATGTTTAAATAAAGTCATGAGAAAACAACAGAGAGAAAATGCTATATGTGGAATACAATGAGCCAAGCCAGGTAGCTACCGGGGCTAAACAATGTATTTTTCTAAAGGTGTTTCCCTTGGTAGTATGTGACTTGCCAAGACACTGAAAGTGCAGCAACATCGAAAGACACCTTTACAGAAAGCCCTAGAAAGTGATAAAAAGAAATCCCACATTCCCAATGCTAACAGGATGAGTGAGGATGATATAAAAGGAGGAAATGAAGTATTAAATTTGGTTGCATCTCAAAGTACTTATTTGTTTTCCACCGGAATTATCTTCTACGACTACTGCAGGTAAGACTGTAGGAAGCCCGGTAAATCACAGAATCATAGAATGGTTGAGGCTGGAAGGGATCTCTAGATCTCATCTAACCCAAACCCCTGCTCCAGTAGGGACAGGTAGAGCACAGGGCACAGGGTGGCATCCAGGCGGGTTTGGAAGATCTCCCAAGAAGGAGCCTCCACAACCTCTCTGGGCAGCCTGTTCCAGGGCTCTGCCACTCTCACAGTAAAGAGGTTCTTCCTCTAAGTGTCCAACACTGTGTGCTTCATTGTATTCGTTATTTTATTTTTTATGCTTATTGTCCACTAGATTACTCTTGGTATCTTTTACTGCAGTATTCAGACTTGTTCAGTGGCTTATTTTCCTAAAAAAAAAAACCATACTATGCAGTTTATCAGCCACTTACAGCATTGCTTGAGCTTAGGACCAACATTATGTCTGCTGCTAGCACAACCATCCCAGGCATAGGCAGTAAATATCAATAGACGGTTATTACAGAAACTTAGGCCCTTACTTTAAAGTCTTTCATATTGCTAATTCAGTAGTGTCCACAAAATTAGAAGGGCTGAGAGGATTGTTAATATCCATGAAGAAAGTTTCCTGAAGACTTCATTGGGTCATTCCTTAAAAACAGTCTCACAGATATGGAACAAAATCGAACTATGGTGGCATAAGCAGATGGCAAAATTATCTCTTGAGATATATAAAATCTAAGCTTTGCTGATTCTGTTTTCTGAACTTTAAATTAAATGACCAGTACTGGTAAAAATCTGTTTTTTTGCAGCAATATCAACAGATTTTTCTGGCTACTGCCAGAAGCATTTAATTTTATCTGAGAAGTTATGGAGGCAAAGGGAAATACTGTTACCTAATTATTTTATTTTAGGTCTCAGTTCTTGTTATGTGTTTCAGTTTTTAAAGTCTCAGACCAAGGTGATTTGGTAGTTCACACTTTGAGAGGACACAGCTGCTCTGAATAGGGCTACTCTGCTTGCAAGGTAGGAAGAACATTTCCCTGCTGTGAGACTTCTTCTAAAATATGGAAGAAAATGAAGACAAGTTCCATCCTCAGCTAGAGGATGATGAACATAAGGGAGTTTGTAAAATGTTATCTGGGTTATCTGGATCTGTTTTGTCCCTGTGAGCCACATGCACTTTGATGAACATAATTCTTGTGGCTAATTTGTGAGAGTATAAATTGTAACTTAATTGGAAAAAAAAAAAAAAAAAAAAAGAATTCCTTATCGCCTCTTTTAGTACCAGCGCAGCAACTTCAGTTTCTCATGCTGGTTTCACTACCTTGTATTAACTGCTAATTTAAAGCTAATTGTAGAGCGTGGACTCTATAATCCAGGTCCCATTCAAGTCACTGGAAAACCTCCCAGTTACTTTTATGGTACATAGCCAAACCCTATTAAAAATAAATAAATAAATAAATAAATAAAACCATTAATTAAACCTATTAAAAAGAAGAAAACAAGCAAACATAACCCAGCTGCGGTTATTCAAAATCGCGTGTATTCTTCCAGCCAGCCCCTCTCCTAGGTGAACAAAGGGGCCACTGTTCAGTTAAGCCTCGCAAGCCCCAGGGCACAGAGCACCCCTGTCGCTACCCTCTGCAGCACCTGACTTGGCCTTTGTCACCACAATATTGGGGCTGTAATTCTCAGCTGCCGGCACGTTCTGCTGCCGCCTTCTCTCACCCGCCTCCGCTTTCCCCCCGCCTGTGAGAAAGTCATGGAGACTTTCTCTCCAAACAGGAGACCCGAGCTGCGAGGAAGCCGTGAGGGCCACCCCCGCCGCACTAGCATCCGAAGGTGAACGTGTTGCTATTCTGACATAAAAGGCCAATACAAAGCATTAAATAACCATCACATTGCATAGAATACAAGCACATTTGAACCAAAACACATCAGCTGTACTTTTTAGCTTTTTCATTTCTGCATTAATGATACTGAGGAGGCTCAAAACATTTCCTCGTTTAGTTAGTTAGATGCAGCAGATACCAAGAGCCTTTTCTAGACAGCAGCAAGCATCCCAAAAGAACAGCTCAGGCTCCACTACTTTTCCCTGAATCAACATCCAGAAGAGAGAAATCCCTGCAGTATGGCACGAGATAATTAAGCCCTAATAATTCATCTTAAAAAATTATCTTCATCTTAAAAAATAACCTATCCAAGAATGATAGGATGCCAAAGTTGTCACCTACAACGCGTGAACAGGCAATGCACCATTTCCAGACAGGGCATGGCACAATATCTGCTGTTCACTAGGCTATGTGAAATGCTTACTGAGACCTCGGATTAAGTTTACCTAGTGCATTCCTTCTGTTCATCCACCATCAGCCTCGGTAAAGCGAACGGGCTGTGAAATCAATAGCTTCCCATTTGTTCGTTTTTAGGAGAGGCACAATACTGTTTTATATAAAAGCGCCTGAACTGCCAACATTTCAATGAAGCTGAAAGGGCTCACCAGTCACTGACCCAAAAGGACAATAAGCACACACCAGTGCACACTCACTGCTTCTCCATGACTGACACTGGGCAGCTTAGTAGTGGTGACACAGCTTTTGAGTTATGGGTCACCACACAGAAAATATCATTTCTGTCCAGTAACTATGCAGTGACCTAAAGGATACAAGAAGAGTTGGCATTGACTGCCCTTTTTTTCGGAGTCCTGAGGAGCAGTTTCTGGCTGTGTAAGCAGTTCTGTACAGCGCCAGGCGAATGGATGCCAAGCTGTTCTGATCCAGCCAAGGACTCGCACAGGTATTTCAACAGGATTACCCAAGAGCTTGACAACTGAGCACAGGTTTAAGAGGTTACATTGGACCAGGACCAAAGCGCTCAGCACACAAGTCCTGCTTGATGAACTTCCCTGTATGCATATGCATTGCAAAAAGTGTGAAAGACCTAGTGAGAAAGGCACTTAGATGCCAAATCCCACTGCTGTTAGGTGCTTAAGTATCTCCAAACATCTGAGCCAAAAAAAAAAAAAAAAAAAGCTCTTTATGCTCCCAATCACTGTGTTTGTCAGGAGCCTCAGTCAAGAAGCTGGTGCTCGAGCAGGCACGCAGCCAGGTGTACCCTGCACACAGCCTGCTCCAGAGAGCCCTGCACACGCTCGCAGGTGCTTCTGCAGCAACCCATGCCTCTGCTTCTCTCACTCCCTGCCATCCCTCAGCTCCAGAGGCTCCTCAAAACAAAAACGCAAATGCTTCCAATTCTATAACAGTTCTACAGCAGTAGCTGTAGTTTGATCACATTTACAAAATCATCCATTACAGCACAAGCTTGTTCTGCTGATCCAGGAGCTGCCCATTAACTCAAATAGTATTGGACATTCAATCAAATCATCTGTTGTTTACTTTATTTATTTAGACTCATTTCATCAGGTTAACCCAAACTGTATTAAAATTGGAAGCTAAAGAAATATTAGCTAAAGAAATATTAGCTGTACAGGTCAGGTACAGGTTAGCTATACAGGTCCGGGAGATTCAGTTTTGCTGCTTGTTTTCTCTATAATTTTCATTCTCTACCTGCGCAATCCCTGCAATACAGAAAAACGGAAGGTAATTGTCAAATTAATGATTACTCCAGAAACTGAAATACATAAAATAATAATGAATACAATCAAATGCACATCCAGGCATCATTTGCTAGGAAGGTAGACAAGCAGATAGGAAATTATTCAATTTGTAATTAATTCTCAGAAATAATATGGAATTAAAAAAAAAACATAAACACATTCTCCAGGACTTGGCAGAAAATAATGACTGAACAAGCAACTCAGAAGGAAAATTAATGAATGACAACAGATGCAGCAAATGTGTAATGCGGAGATAGACTGCAAGAAAATTAAACAGAGTGCTTATGGGAAAACAGCCATCTTTCCCATATTCTGTTGAGAAAAACACACAGTTCCTAATCGAATACAAGGCTATTATTCAATCAGAGCTTCTCATGAAGTCAGAAACTGTGGAAATATGCTCCAAAAGCAGTGGAAGTATGCTCCAAAAGCAGAGCCCCAGGAGATAACCGAAGCCATAGTGCTGATTTTCTTGAACACTTGTCCCCTTCATTACCCAAAATAAAAATCATCAGACAAGGAGATATGCTACAGCAGTATAAAGTTTTACAGTGGGAGGTCTAAGTAAAGAACATTGAAAAAATTAAATATAACAAAGCATAAACAATCTCTCAGTAAAACTACACTTAAATATTTGTGTATGCAAACAAGCAATTCAAGTTTACTATATAGACAACCAACCTAAGGCTGAAAAATGCTTGTGTTTTAAGTTATCCTAACTCTATTTTTAAGGGATGTCCTGAAGCTTCATATAGCTTAACAGTTTTTTCAAGAGCCTTGTTATAACTGCCATTGACAGAACTTTACCACAGTTTTCAAGATCACATTCAAACAGGCTTTCTAAAAAAAAAAAACAGTGGAGAAAAGGGAAATAACATACACATAAATGGACCAGATGACACATGAATAACCACACACTCTGGCTTTAAAATAATGGAGACTTAAGTGGAAGCCAGACTTATAAAGCTGTTCACAACATGATAATTCGCACATTGCAGCTGCCTCACTAATAGCGAGAAATATTTTTAAGGAAGTTGCAGAGAAAAAAAGTGTATTATTGAATTAAATACTCATTTACAAATCCTGTGATATTGTTCTCTAATTAGAGAAGAAAACATAACAATACTTCTATTTTTTCAGGGTCAGTAACAAAACCAAGTCTGTGGCCTTCTACTTAGCCAGCTTTCAAGGACATTCAGTGTTAAAATAACAATAATAAAAGATAATAAAGATAATAAAGATAAAAGAGAAGCAGACCCCACTCTGGGCTCCTGTTCCAAATCCTAGCAGATAACAGCATGCTATGATTATTGCTTCCCTTCCAAGTTTCCTCACCAACAACTGAACTTCGCTTTGTGGCTGCTTCCCTGAAGTCTGCTCTTGAGGACAGCAGGGACAGAAATCTGTTTACACCATTTGCCATTTACTGCTGCATAAAATCAGTGCAGTCATTACAGTTACTTGCCAAGTGCCTGAAAAAGCCATAGAGCAAGTTCTGCACTCACGGGGGGAGGCAACAATTTCAGCTAAATCAGAGCTCAGCGTTTAGCCATAGATCTGGAAGCAACACTCTTCAATGCTAAGCTTGACACAAAGGACATGGACATTATATGGGCATAAAGAATAGGCTCTCTATACAGCAATGTGTGGCTCCAGGAAGGAGAGCTTGGAGAAAGGATTATTGTGACATGCAAGCTGGGCTACCAAGTTTGGGAAGATCCCCCAAACAGAGAGGCACAATAAACTACTCTGAAAACCTAAAGCCTGGTGGGCAAAGGTGGCCTAATAATGGCAACAAATGAAGCAGAGGATTAAGCTTCATTAAAAGTCTATGTGCCCACTGGGCTCTCATAGATTTCAGACTAAACAAAGTGCTATTAGCTCACATACACCTCATTTTCTTAAAAAATTGGTGCAAATATGCTACCACTGATGAGGATGTAGCTTTTATGCTTTGGCTTGCAGAAAAAAAAGCATAAAAATCTTAAAAACTCAAAAGTTACATATGAAAAACAAAAGGGCCAATGGATTATTTTTTAACAAATACCGTTTTTTTCTTACAACTCATCACATTAAACTCTTGACATTAAAACTGCATATATCATAGCAATACACAGGTATACGGTAAAGTTTAATTTATGAAGGCAGGAGTACAAGCTGTTATCACCAATACTGAAAAAGCCTGAAAACCATACCACCATGTGGCTTGTTCACTCTATGCAGTGAAACAGAAGAAATATACTCCACTATCACCAAAGAAAATGTAACATTTTGCATTCTTGTTTTCTCCAACTAAGCTTGTAAAAATCATTTTGAAGAATATATTAAATGGGTATCAGGCAAAATACCAGCGCATTTGCTCCTCATAAGGATTTTATGCAGCATTCCAGCCAAAGCAAAATTTGGCTACTACATTCACATCCTTATTACTATAATGTTTTTCTGACATCTGCTGCCCTGTTATAATCAGCGCTTGGATGATAATAATGGCATGGGATAGGATACTGTACATCTAATCAGTGCTACAGCAAATCAGAGAAAAAAGCAGAAAGAGAGGCAAAAAAAAAAAAAAAGCATTTGCTATCAAACTAACATGGAATGCAAGCTTTGGTTCCAGTTACCAGATGTGTCTTTGATATCCAGTAAACAAACAAAGAAAAAAAAGGGGGGGGATGGTTATCTTAAATAAATGAGGTACTAACAATAGTCCGTTCCTAAACCACAACTATGTTTCAAGCAATTTCTGCAACATACGTTTTTACCTGGGATCTCTGAAGGCAGAGGCAGCTTAACATACTAAAGTTTCTTATCATGGGATGCAGGAAATTGTGAAATTGGGTAGGCATTAACGATCCCTTGGCCATCTCCCTCTTTCCATCTCCTTGCCCAGCCTTTGGGCACAGGTCTCTATCTGTGTGTGGAGAAGCCCAGAGAACATAAGTGAGTTCTGGAGCCTAAACACCACAGCTGTGGTTGTATTTTCTCTATATAATTATTTGCATGAAAGTAGTATCTGGTGATTCAAACCATACTGGAGGCTTTCTTGCTGAAAAAAAAATCATTCAAACGTATTAAAAGCTCACTACAGATGGGTAAAAAGGAAGGAAATACTGCTCTCAAATCCAAGTGAAGTTCTTTCACACAGACAATACGTGAAAGACCTGGACCTGGATCTCCAGAAAATTGGATTGGTGACTTAACTCTAGGAGGAAACTCTACTGAAGTCTTCATTACTTGAAGTCTAATTTGGATGCCTTTTGAAAACATGTATTCACAGGCCTTAATAATACAGTATCAAAGTTGCAGCTTCTCTGACAACCCTAGGAATTGGCACTCTTTTCATTATTTGCAGGCAACAGCACTTTCTAGACGAGTTTGATAACCAGTAGATGCTTCTTACGCACAGATATAGCCAAGTCTTCTAATTTTTGGACTGGCCTGTATAGCCCTGCGACCCTCTTGGATACTTGAAGCAAAACATCATCAAGACTGACACAAGGGAAAAGTGTGTTTTAGTGCCTTTGCCCTCTAAACAACCGATTTGCAAGGCTGAAACAAGATCCAAGAAGATAAACACAACAAAACACACTACTAGCTGCTCTAAGAGCTCAGTGGCTTTGTCAGACCAACATGCAGATGTGCACCAGCAGGGCGTTTGCTTGATCTCACTGAGGGGGCTCTTCTGGACGCTTGTTCCATCGCTTTTTTCAAGATGCTCTCTGCAACCTAACCTCTGAGGGACCCTTTTTGTTTTGTTTTATTTTGTTTTGTCTAAATGACATCCCAGGAAGGAAAGGAAGAACAGCTAGGATCCTCTCACTGCACCTTCCAAGCTAGATTGCCAAAGCCATAATAATTTGTCTCTTAAAAAGTTGTTTTTTTCCTGTCCATGCATGCTGGGACACACACACATACAGAATGATAATCACCTGCTCCTCTTTCTCTCTCTCAATCTTTTATTTTTTAAATATCTCTAGTTTTCTTAATCAGCTGAAATTCCTAGCTTAGTTTTAAATTTCTTTTGCTAGTTAAAGACCAATAACAAAAAAAAAAAAAAAAAACCTAATTGTTCTCATACCATTAGCAAAATATCCAGAGTTATTTCACTCTTAGGAGCTAATACAATCTAAGACATAAGCCAAGGATGAGGGAAGGGCTGTTTGCCGTGCGTGACTGGCCTCCAGTATTGCGGTGTTGAGGCTGCATTTGCATCCTCCCCTGCATGATCCTCCCCTACACAGGGGCCACAGTGGTTATAAAAATCTATCAACAGCCATCCTCTTGGGAATGAAAACCATGCTGCAAGGTTTGTACAATCCACAAAGAAGGACAGCAGGGCCATGCAAGAATCCACCTTGGAATCATTACAAAAAAATGGGGGGAAATCCACAGTTCCATGGCTGCGCTGCGTAGGCTGTGCAGAAGGCAGCAGGGCAGACAGATGTGAGATGAACGAAAGCCAGGAGCGGCCCAGGCAGCCTGAGCTGTCAGGAGTCATTACCAGAACGGAGCAGCACATGGGCAGCATGCAAGGAACAAGAGCACAAAGAAACAAGCAATGCGCAACCATGATACAGTATCTTAGTGCATGCAAACAAGCAAGTTGTTCTTGTCGGGACAACTGGAGCAGAAGCACGGAATTTATGATACAGCCCATGCTTGCAGACAGTGCTTCTGGTAGCAGGTTGAAAGCAGAGGCTCACAGGCAAAATCCTCCTTGGCACGCTCCCTACGCTGTGGAAGTTAGGGTGGTCATTCTGGATTCAAGCATGCATGATTCAAGTATCTTTTCAGATGATGGCATAAAGTGATTTGCAAGGATAGAGCACATGTCAAAAATGTGGATTGCATCCTGAAAACATGCCCATTTGTGTTTCCCACCAGAAACTCCGGGCTACACCCTTCCCTTGCATTCCTCCTGCACGTGCTTCCTGTTGAAGATCCATTGAGCAGCATGGAAGGGCTCATTCACCACACCCCTAGCTGGCTAAGACACCTTTATCAAGAATATTGCTTTTATCCGTAAACTTATCCATAATATAACCTGAAAGCAGCATTCTGTGTCATTGCTCCAGCACCCTAGGACCACATGCATCCATTATGTTATTACATTTCATAAATCTTCCATGCTTACTCTTAGATTAACTCTTCATTTTGAAATGGAAAGTTCATTCAGAATCTCACCACTTTCTTGGTTACTAATCTTTTTGTTTACAGCATAAAATTTTCCATGCCAATGTATATTCCTTACCTCAAATATCTCCTCCCTGATTTTTCTCCCTGGATATATTATATATTTAAAGAAAGCCACTGCATCTTTGCATCTTCCTTTTTTTTTGGTAGGACTAGTGAGACTCACCCGACCTCACAGAGAAAAACCTGTCCCTTTCATCTCCAAACAGCATTTTGTTGTCATTGTTGTTGCTGCAAGTTAAGTCTTTTTCATCAAAATGGATGATCATGCAATATTAAAGGTTCAGTTCTATCAGTATAACAGTGCACAGATATCTCTGTTGAAAAAGCTTCTTCTCCTGTCTTCTTGAAAAAGCTTCTTCTCCTGTTTTCTAGGATAGGAGAAGAATTTGCTTTCCACTTCTGCTGTGTATTTTAAGGTCCAGTATTTCTGCACTCATGAGGTTTTTTTTTTTTCTATCCTTTTCAAACATGGAGCTTACAGCAGGAATTGTGGATATCAGTCATCAAATATGTGACTTTCAATATTGTATCATTTCATGCCGTTTCCATACTCCAATATCTCCTAATTAGTTTTTACATGATTTTCTAGTCTTCCTCTAGCAAAAACTAAAAGGAGTCATCAGTACAACAGTGGAATTCACTGCCATATTCACACTTTTTATGCCAAATTTATTATGGAAATACTACAAAATACCAGTCTCAATGCCAACTCATGAACATTTCTGCTTGATTGGAGGGAAGCTACTCATAATTTCCCTTTCAACATTACCCTGTGGAATCTTTCCTAGTCTATTATAATTCTTTATTAGTAAACATTTTCCTGAGCTGAAGTAACAACTTGCTTGTGATACCCCACCAGATGCTTTTGGCGAGGCGGTAAAATAAGATCTACTGCAATTCACAATTCCTTTTCCTAAAGACTAAAATAACCATCTGCCCTCATAGATGCCATCAGATTAGTCAGGTAAATACAAGTTTGGCTAGTTCAGGTTACATTCTCTCTCATTTCACACCAATTCTTAAAAATCAGTAGTACACCATAATGTGAATAAAACACCAATCATAATTTTATTAAGTCAAAATTATTATGAAATTGAAATTATTGTTTCAAAATGTGTTCTAAAGCCTAAGAGTATAATTATCTGCATCACTATTTTTTCTTATTCTGTAAGGCAGGCATGATATTTGCTATTCTCTAATCATATCACAGAACTCCAAGCTTGACAGATTTATACAGTGTGTGTTGCCAAAATGAGTGCATTCATCTTGTAAATTATACTTCAGCTTGGTAGTGGGATTGCCATTTTCCCAGGCTTATTTGCATCTTCGTGTGTGTGCCAGCACAGTTCACATCACCACTAATACGGATGGAAAGCATGCATTTCATTTTATTTGGTGATTATGGTAAATCATAAATCTCAACCTCACTGTACATACCCTTCTCTTGTTCCCTTAATTTCTATCTGTATTGTATCTGTTTTCATAATTCTTGACAAGTTCTTACCTTGATGACTTTGGAAAAACCTCTCTTTTCACCTCATTTCTAAATCTGCAAGGCAAAAATTTCTTTGCTGACCTTCTTTTCCCCCCATTCCTTAGAGAAACTCTGCTTATGGCAAATATCTTAACAGATTTCCCCCCAAGTTACATAGAATCTCTTCCAAAAAAATTCCTTGCTCTTGTTAAAAATTTCTGAAAGCCTTAGCATCTTTGATACTAAATCACTCTCTCAATCTTTCTCACTCATTTTCTAAACTCCTACACATGCAACTATCTGAACTCAGCTCTAGGTGACCTGATAATGAGTTTCCTTGACTTTTCAAAGTTTGTCCTCTGGAAGTTGAGGAAATAAAATTAAGTACTATAAAATATGGAACAGAACAACTTGAATCAAGAGTTAAAAAGACCAAAATCTTTGCACTTTTCTTATCAAGACATTTTAACATTTTTTTACCCAAACTCAAAATCTTTTTTTTTTTTTAATCTAGACGGTCATAGAAAAATAGTGAAAGGTAAGAAAGAGAAAGCTTCATTTTTTTCCCCTTGGTGACACACTTTTCCAATATAGTCAAGTCTTAAAGAAATGATCAAAAAAAAAATGTGCTTATAAATCTATCTGCAGAACAAAAGAAAACTGTTACTGAACTGATACTTAGGTCAGAACTTTTTAAATTTGTT
>JAVCKT010010150.1:11395-28701 GCA_032273925.1 Rhynchotus rufescens | reverse complement strand
TGTAGAGTTTCACTCTCTTACTGTCAAATAAAACACTATATATATATATATATACACACACCCCCACACACACACACACACACATATTTATTGAAGATAAACAGCCACCCTGTGCTTGAATTTATCTGTTTTGAGTATATAATTTGCTCTGTTATTTGCCATTTTTCCTACTTAAAGCATGCCACAAGTTTAGAGCTTAGTTGCCAAATTATAATCTAGACAATGAAAACATTTGAAAGACATGAGAATTTATATGCATTTGGTACAGGAATTACAGAAAATGTAATCAGAGTTTACCTTTACACCAAACATAGTCAAGAGCTTCATCCTCAGATTTTGTAGCTTGAAGCTTTACTTTCAAATACACAGACTGCTTGTAGACTCTTTTTAACTCTTGGACAACTTTGAAGGAGTCATCATTGGGGAATTATGACATTGTTACTGTACAGTACAGTAGCTTTGTAATGAGGAAACTGAGAGCTAGTACATCTGGTTGGCTAAGGCCATTTTATGGTAAATAAACTGAGATTTGCATCTTTCACTATTTCTTTTTCTTTTCTCCTTTTTTTCACGATTCCTATAAGAAGTTATGGGAAAGAACACAAAACAGAAATGATTTTTCCTGCAAATAAATTTGATTTATGTGAGAAGAAAAAACACAGATTAGGAAAGGTTTTAAGACAGAACTTTAACCATCTTTAGTTGCTTTTGATTTTAACTTTAAAATATCTGTCTGCATGCCATGAGACAACATTTGATGTTCTTACATGATAACAACTTCTGTTCTCAGAAGAACTGAAATCCAACACTATAATTACTGCTCATCAGAATAACTTCTCTCTCTCCCAATTTCTGATGTTTTCATCACCATTAACTAGGTGAGAGTAACAAACTTTGCAATTGTGATTGCTTTTCTATGACATTTATGTTCTACTGGAAGAAAGAAGCTCCTCAATTTTTCTCCCATAGAGTGTGAGAAAATCCCACAGCATCCTGAAGGTGATGAGATACCCCCTTCTCTACGTGGAAGAGGGTGCCTGCTCACACCCAGTCATTTCCTTGCAGGCTTCACTTGGGTGGCTCTCCTCTCCTGCTGTTCTTAAGGCAGCAGTGTTTGTAAGGATGCAAGTGGCAACTAGATTTTAGCTAAGGGATTTAGATAGAAAGCCTTGGACTTCAAAGGTGGTCTACAATGTGAGGGGAAAAGGAGCTGGCTCATCCAGTATCATAAGTGGCTCTTTTTTGATTACAGAGGGTCTCTTGCCCATGCTTAAGACTCAAGCCCATTCCTTCAGTTAGACAGGAATGTGCTGTGTGAACCCTACAAGCGAAGCCCCAGTATCCCTGGGGTGAAGTCACCAGTATCACAGAATCACAGAATATTCAAGGTTGGAAGGGACTTCTAGAGATCATCCCTTGCCTGGCTGCCTGCCCGCTACCTTGGTATCATCTCTGCCTCCCCCAAGCAGTACTGCAAGCCCTCGTTTTGCTTTCATGGACTCAGTTATAGTCTCAGTCCTAGTGCTCTGCATGAGCAGCAGCGTGCCATGCCTGGGGAATAACTGATCAGTTACATGAGTTCTGGGTAGGCTTTAGCCCTGGAGAGTAGGACTTGATAGGACTTTACTTTGAGTCGTTTTCCTGCTTGTCTTTGACCCATTATACATGTATATTTGGAAATATTTGAAAAGTGTCATTTGGCTGTAGTCTGGAAAAGGGCCTTGGTAAGCACATTTCACTCTTACTCTCCTCTTCTCCTCTCCTCCTCTCCTCCTCTCCTTTTCTTTTTTTTTCTTCTCCCTCTCTTTTTTTTTTCTTTTCTCTTATGTCTGAGAGCTACTCTTTTCAAGCTGAAACTGTGAGTAATCTGTAGCAAACTGTTGAGATTAATGATAGTTTTACACAGACCAGAGGGGCCTAGCCTACTTCATATTATTATATAGGTAATTAGCAAAGTCCTTTGGAGATCATTGCCATTAAAGCAGCTTCTAGGCTTTGAATTTATTTCTGTCTGGTGTTGCTGTCAGGGTAGATGTTGCTTCTATAAACTATAATTTTGCCCACGCTTAGATTTCTTTTTTTGTTTATTTATTATTTATTTATTCTATAAGGCGTGACTTTTACCAAAATGAATGGGGTTACTGTAGGATTTAGCTACCAGCTTCAGCATTTAGAAAGATTTATGTTAATTTTTATCCTCTCTGTGGGTCTGACAAAAAAAAAATCATGAAAAAGAGATGAATTTTACCCCGTAAAGAAACTAAAAGTGAAATTACAGAAACATCATTTGTATTTCTCTAAGAAAAAAAAAACCACAAAATCTTATATGAATAGTTTGCTTTTCTGTGTGCCACTGACCATGAATGAGCTATTATCTAGTTTGGTTTAGCAGCTAAGAAGCCAAATTATGCCCTTATTAGAGTAAGTTCTAAATCATTTATCTAGGTGAAAGCTCTCTGAATTCCCACCAGTGGAAGTGACAGCAGAAAACCAATAGTGAATGTTGGAGGTAAAGTCCTCTCTTGGTTTTTGGAGAGAGAGCTTGTTTGTAGACACTTTCAGGTGACTTTTTGTAATTGTTTCCAAATGAAGGGAGGATTAGTGAAGATGTCACCAAACCGTGAGGAGGCCTGGTGGCCCTTTCATCCTGCCCCAGTCTAGAGGTAGGCCACATAGGCCCTGTTTGCATGACCCAAGACAAATATATCTTGACTCGGTGCTTGTTACTATAAGCTTGACTGAAGCAGAAGTGATTGTTCACAAATATGTGAGAGAAAAATAAAGCAGAGAAATGGAAGAGCAGCCTTTTATACATGAAAAGGGGAAAAGAACCTTTGAAAATGAGTTTTAAAGCCTACCTTTCAAAGCAATTATATTGCTAGAATGACAACGAGTGAAAATATAGCAATGTCAAGATATTTTTTGAAGAGTGACATCTATCTATAAAAGATAGAAAAGTTCAGACTAAGAATTTAAAGAGGTTGGTTGAAATGAAGTGGCTTATTTTTGCATGCGTAGTTGGTGACATCTGAAAAGTGTTCTTGGGACGGGGAAAGAAGAACAAGAGAGGAAAAATGGCACATAGACTCATGTGCTTCAGTATTCTTTCACATTTTTCTAGCACTTGGCATCTTAAACATTTATATTTACAGAAGTAGTTATGAGTAGTTAAAATAATGAGCGATTTCATGACTATCACATTGTACCTGTGCAAAACCTGTGCAAAATTAGCCTTTAGCAGCAGGATGTGAATCCTTGGAGAATCAGACCCAGAGAACTTTCATTTTTCTCCATGAAATTCACGTGGCTCTCAATCAAAGGCCTTATCTGCTCACAAACTGCCATTAATTTAAATATACCTGCATTTTGTAACTGATAGAGGCAATCGGTGTAGGTTTTACATAGGCATTGCCTAGGGCGTTTCCTGGTTTTGTATTGCTGCCCACTGTGGTTAGATGTATATATGTAACCTCTTTATTAAGAATTGCTTGTGTTCTTGTGTTTTTCAGTGCTTATGTACAAACTTTTATAAACATTTGTACTCTTTCACTTTCCTTAAAGTTCTTGTTTCTATTCTACAGAGACAGTTTTTTTTTTCATTTGAGTAAAGCCTTATTCATGATAAATCATGGAAGTGAAAGAGAATAGCAAGAAAAAAGATGTTATTTTTGCTAAGAGTATTTTTTTTATATCTATCTAAAAGTGGAATAATTCAACAATGCTTAATGTTTCAATGGTGCTAGAGTTTTTACAAAATCCCTCTCTGACATAAAACTACAGTCTGTAGTTTTGTTTATGTATACACATATTTCTCCGTTAGAAAACTATTGGACATGCTTATTTTACTAGTATTGACATAACATTGCCCTTGAAAATTGCTTACTATTTAATGAGAAGATAAATGTTGAAAATGCCACATACAAAATTAGTGGATATTACCTTTCGGGATGCTTTAAAACTAGTAGCTTTCATTTCACTCCTCTGAAGACATTTAGATCTAATATATTAGACATATGTAGCAATAAGCAAATTGACAATTTAAATGTAGTCATTTTCCCTCTTGCAATGGAGTTATTTTAACCAAAGAGCCCTGCTAATGTAACAATTTCCTAGAGTACCCCAGAAAGTCCTGCAGTGCCTGCCAGAAGCTCCATTGCTCTAGACTCAGTATCTAGATCCCCATTCCGAACTGGGAAAGCTCTGGATATGTTATTAAGACAAAAATCTGTGTTGCATTAACAACTGAAAATACAGAATTGGCATAAAATAAATAAAAGGAGCTAAATTCATAAGCAGTCTGGAGTTGGGGATTGTGGTACTCAGTCAGTCTGGCTCTTCCTTTAGACAGTGAGGTTTGATGCAATCCTGCTGCCCCGTTGTTCTTCCTTGTGTCTTCCTGGTGACTTTTGAACACATTGGCCAGTTTTATCTGTTTGGCAGGGAGAGTAAGGCTGCAGATATATTTAAACTCTTAAAAAATCTGTGAAAACAGAAAAATAGGAGTGCGAATCAGTGAGGTACAAATCTGAAGTGCAAGTTGACGTCTCTTTGTTCTGTCCCTTGGATGGTCTGTTCGTCACGGGCACTGTGATAAGACAGCTAGTGCTGCCAGGCTGTTGGTGTAGAACTTATGGATAACGGGCAGAAAATGGAAATTTTGTAGTAAGGAAAGGAGGTCAAAGGAGCAACTTTTTTTGTTACTGCTACGATCCTTCATTTTTAATGTAATTAAAGCTATCATGGGCTCCCTAACTTGCTATTGTCTGAGTGCACCTTGTCCCAAAGTGTGTAACATTCATGCAAGCATGACAAGCATGTGTAACGTTCAGTCAGTCACAGGTCCAGCATGACAAGAAAAGAAGAACTAGAGAAGAAAAAATGTTGATCACAGAGCAAGATGACTGAATTAGGGGCAAGCATGTTGGTCACCTGGATAAATTTTTTGTTGTGTTGCAAAGGAAGACCTGAAAGACAGGGCTTTTTCAGGTCTATTTCAGCTTTGGCAAGTAGGAATATGAAAATCATTTTTTAGAAATTGGAAGGATATTGCTATTAATAGCAATGGAGAATAGGATATAACAGAAAGAAGAATATCAGCTGTTCAGCTACACTGGCACATCTTAGCATTAAACAAATTGTCATCCTTCCGGGACTGCGCATCGGACACGTTATTAGGTGTATAGGAAGATCTGTTAGGTATTGAGATGTAAACTTGTGAGTCATTTACTTAAAGGTAATAGTTATATCAGTGTGAAGAGTGGAGGCTCCCTGAGGATAAGATACAGAAGATGACCCAGGATAGAGCTTTGAAGAGCTCTCGCAGACAGGAGACGAGACAGAGGAGAATGAGGAGCCATTAGAGGAGGCAAATCCATGCATGTGCAAGGCTGCAATATAATATAGAGATAACTTTGTTAGGATTTTCCTGGGCATCAGAAGTGCCTCTCACTTACTTCCCTGTATTCAGATCAGACTGTTACTGATATCTGAACTTCCCTGTTAGAACTAAATTGGCAAGTAGTTAGGTACTTGCCTACAGCACAAGTACAATTAAAGTATCTTTACCTTATAGCATAGAGGTAATTTTAAACCAAGAAACCACAAGCAAGATGAACTTCAAAGGAAAAGAAAGATGATGAAGTGGGGTTGAAGGCAGGAAGGAGGAAATATAGTGCTGCATGTAATGGGGCTGAAGAGGGGACGAAAGTGAATGAGATGTGGGAAGTTTTCATCATAGATGATAAATAGAGGCGGAAAGGAAGAAGCCAGGTTGGATCAGGGAATACACTGATGGGAGTGAAGGACAGTGAAGGACAGGTTCACTAGAACAGAAGCTTTGGGCTTCAGGGGGATAAGACAGAAGTTTGAGACTAGGCCTGGGATTTACTTTTTTCACGTGTGTTGTGAGTACTGTTGTTGAGAATGTTAGTAGGTTAAGACTACAACTCCTCTATCTCCTCCCATCCCTATTTTTAATCACAGCAAAACACAACCCCACATCTCTCTGTGCTTCAAGTATCTTTCCTTTTCCTAAGCAATATGCCCTTGTGGCAGGTGCCTCTGGTCCTGAAGGGCCCCTGGCTCTTCCTTGTCTCAGGTATCACCAAGGGGTATCACCAAGATGCAGCTACCTCAGAGTGAGGAAACAGGAGTCCATGCATGTGGCACTGGTCCGGCTGTGCAGGAGCAGGAAGAGACAGTGTGTCTCCATGAGGAATGGCTTTTGAGGAACTGTATTTTCTGAGATGACCAACCTTACCATTCCCACCCAAATAATCTTTCACATTTTTTGGTACAGAAATTTCAGAAAAGCAGTCAGTGACAGCCAGAAAATTGCAATCAGTTGTACAAACTTCCTTTCCTTTCTGGGCGGTCTTCCATTTGCACTTGTAATTTCAAACCACCAGCCATTCCAGTTTTAAATCTATGGATACTGCATCAGAGATTAGCAGGCAATTGATAGCCGCTTAAGACAGTCAATTTCAGAAGCAAATATAGTTATTTGTACAGTGGTAGATCCTAGAGTCTAAGTCAAAATCAGACACTATATATCTTTTTTTGGGAAATAGACGCAGGAATGCAAAACAGATTCATAAGAAGGGTTGAGGTTTGAGGATTTTCTTGACTTAAAAAAAAAGTCATTGTTAACTTAGAAATCTTAAAGTAATTCATTTTAAAGTGGAATGATGTTTTAGCAAAGAAATATTTTTTTTTCCAAAAACTGCATCAGAGATGGGGCATGGGTGGGGTCTTGATGTGAAATTAGTCTTTATTCTTCCATAGGAGTTTAAGATGTTGTTGCTGAACTTTACTTAAGGGAGGCCCTGCTGTGCAAGCCTGAGGATTATCAGATTGATGGATCATGGATGAAAATGGATACATGTGGAAGTCTGTGTGAAGTAGCTGGTGTATTGTGAATTCACAGGTGGCCTTTCTATGTATGAACTTCTTTTTTTTAGATCTGGCAATGTTATAGAGTAAGCCTCTTTAAACAGAGTGATACAAAGTACTTATTCAGGTTATTCCCCTGTATAGATGGGGCCTTAGCAGATGGGAGTGAGACTTGGTAAACACACACACATACGCACACATAATAAAGGAATTGTTAACCTCAAATATTCCATAAGGGGAGAAGTTCACGGATGTGGTATTGCAAGTCTCTTGATATCTCTGCAGGGATGACTGATGAGCACAGAGATGTGAAGAAGAGGAGACTCGTGCCAGAGCACTTTCAGGAGTATGCATAAGGAAGGTCAAGGGAGCACCACGACTTGATGCTTTCAGCAACCTCATAGTGAAAGAAGAAAATCACAAAGTCATCTGTTTCTCTCAAAACATGGGGATATTCATGCATGTAGCTTACAAATAGTAACTGCTGAGGTCACGCTTCAGTGTGGTCAGGGAGTTTCATATTGAACCTAGTAGCAGTTTGCAGTGTGCCCATGAAGCTGTGTCGCTAGGACAGGTACTTGCCTGCGGGAATTAGAAAGTGCTCTCTAAGAACTGTCATGTCTTGTGCTGACAAGTCTTTTACTGGTGTGAACTCTCACTCTCTTCTTCGTCAGGACAGCTGCTGCGTGAGCACATTCTGCTTCACGTGTGTCAAGGAACAAATTCGCAACTGGACAGGAAATTCTGAGAGCTGACATGAAAAAGGAGCGTTGGGAATACAGGATCATTTTTTAAAGTTACTATTTTTCCATGCATTATTGTTCTAGACTGAAAAATAAATAAGCATCCAGATATGTAATAAATATATTACATTCTGATTGCCTTGTAAAATACGAAAGTGAGCATTTTCCTGTTGTGCAATCAAATCTCTCATGTTCCCAGTATAGGAAAGATGCCATTTACATTGTAGTTCCATATAACTTATTAGTATTATTGTCATAATTGTTACTCAGTATACTGTCATGTACAGCAAGTTAGATATAATGTAATATATAGGTTGCTCTGTAAGAGAATTGCAGGTGTGTTTGGCTAAGGCTATACATTGCAGGCCTGTTTTCTGTCACCTTGCTCTTTGTCTTGTCATTTATATCAGTGCAAGTAGGTGTAAACTGCTGCTAATTCAGAGAGGTGGCAATGACTGCCCAAGGTGCAGAGACAAGAGAATTGGACTTTATATCTGTAAAACCCTGTATTGGACTGCAGAATAAGCTCCCTATTATTTTCCTTTCAGTGTGCATTTCAAACCAAAAGGAACTTGTTGCACTCTTCTTTGCAGAAGAGCATACAGTGCCACTATATCAAAATTTCTGGAGGATCTCTCTAAGAGTGCTGAAAGCAAATGCAAAAGGAAAAATTTTTATATTTTATAAAAATAGCAGAGTTTATATTTTGCTGCTGTTAACTTTTTTTCCTCGTAAAAACTCATGCTTTTTTTGTGGCATATGGACCCGAGAGCCACACATTCCACTGTGAAGGTATCACTAATGATGTGCTAGTTCTCAAGGATGTATCAGAGTGCTGCAGCTGACACCCGATAACACTGCTCACTCCAGTGCTGGCACACTTTGTCTGCTGAGTGCAAAAATCTCTCCTGAAACAGATCTAAAGCAAGAAGTGGGGATCTGCATTGACTTGCAGGCCGTGCAACAAGTAGCGTTAAAATCTCAAACAAAAACCTCTTTTTCGGGATACTGAATAGAATACTCGATTCTTTCCCTCTCGAATTTCTTGCTTTTCCCCTTGTTTCCTCTATACAGGAAATGCAAGTGTTACTTGTGTTACAAATGTTTAGTCTTTTCCCTTTGTAAAACGTACCAGTTATGCACTGTGGTAAGACTTTTCCTCTTTTCTTTAAAAAAAAAAAAAAAAAAAAAAACCTTACATTTTTATCACAGGATAGAAGTTATACAGAGCTCCTGAATTTGATTCATTGACCAGACTACGGCAAAACATAATTACTAGCTTTTCTCTGAGGTTAAGCCTTCCTTAACTTCTGTTTTGACTGAACAAACATGCACAGTTAAGGCAATGAAAGTCTCCAGATTAAAACTGAATGGGGAACGTTGTGAATTGAACAGAGATCTATGGATTTCAGATGCTTGTGGAGCATCTACTGTTGGAAATAATTCTCTTGATTTTAACTCTTGTTTGCAAGAGTTTGCAAGTGCTGGGTTTCTGCAGAGAGGGGTCTGCTTTGCTGTTTACAAACTACAGTATATAGCTAACATTTGGCACCAGGTCAGAGAGGCTGATAGGTTGTATTCCCTCTTTGCTCAGCTGGCTGCTTAAACTGCCTGTTGTAACTGGGATGTTTGTAGTTATTTTCTTTCTTGATAGTCATTTGTGTTGTAGTATATGGTCAGAAAGACCTAGAAAAGATTGTCTGTAGGCTTCTTTAATGAGACCATTTTTAAAAAGTAGAAAGTCTTTGAGTTGCATAGAGCTTTCTAGCAAATTCTGTGACTAGATAACATTGAGCTTGATAGTTATAGGAGACTTAGAACTTCAAAGGGTGTTTTCTCCTTGACATCTCCTCATTTAATCCTGTCTTTACTGATAAAATTTAAATGCCAGGAGGACCTGACAGATCATTGACCTGATCTGCTCTTTAAGGGTCCATTACCTTTTGCCCAGCCACCACACAGGAGGTCTGGTGTTTGGCCAATACAGACTGACCAGAGAAGCATTCAGTTTGTCTGGATACCATCAAAGTGAAAAGTCCATTTGCTTCGCTTGCTAGTAGCAATTACTGATGCTCCCTGTTCAAAATGTATATGCTCTGTTGCTGTTTTGAGTTTCTTCTTATATTCCCTTCCATTCTTTGCTCCTGCTGTTGCATGCTGTTTTAAAGACGCTGTCTTTAAAGATGCTGTCCCTGTGGAATTATTTTTATCCATTGCTCAGAGTCTTTTCTGGTTGAACTTGCCTGTCTAGACAGACCAGGTCTGAATCTGCCCACTGTCAAGGGCATCTCTAATCAGATTTTTACAGAGAAATTTTAAGTCAAACTGTATTGCATCCACAAAGTTATCAAACTCATAGTCTTCTCAAACAATGAAGAAATGACTGCATTTGTTATATATTTATTAAATCATTATAATGAGCTGTTTCATCTAAGGGTTAACAAGTTGTTGAAGGTGTTGACGTGTTGACTGAACTTCTGCATAAGACTTGCTATCAGCTGATCCAAACGAAACTTCCCTTGTGACAGAGGGTTTCTTTGCTGCCTCATTCATTTCAAGAGCCTCTGCACCTCTGGCTTGTGCCTGGAAGTGAAGGAGTCCAAATTTCTGTGTTGATTCCAGTAGATCCAGAGACAGGACTGCTGGAACTCCAGTTTGAGAATGCTGTCCGTATTCATCCTTCGAGAGCTACAGGGAGCAACCACTTGGTCAACAGTGATTTGAGGCAGATGAAGGAAACTCTTGCTAAGAACAATGAAACGAGGCAATTGAACCACTGCAGGTCTCATGGAAGTGTAATAGTCACCTAGACTAAAGAACAACATTGTTTTTTAAAGCTTCATCAGAACAATTTATGTCTATATCATAACAGCTGTGCCAAGTCTGCACTTATTGCCTTCTTATCCTCGGTCTCCTGCTTGTGCTTGTCTGATGCCAAAGTGAGCTGGTTCAAAGAGCTTAAAAATACTGACTTTTCTTTTTTCTTTGTAGCATTTCTTTGTTGCTGGTACCAGTGAACTTCCCTCAGTTGTTGCCTGGGACAGGACTGTGGTTTCACAGAAATGTGGGTTTCATGTAACTGTGCTCTGCTTGAAGTGAAGGTGTCGCCCCCTGCCCACCCCGGCTTGCACTGCCACTGGGGCTCACACAGCTGGTGTGGGGAATTCCGTGTCAGTCCCCCCTGCTTTTACTGATTGATTGATTTGGTGGGGGTTATTTTTGAGCAGATTCCTTAGTATGGCTCACTACATGGCTGTACTTGCGGGGTAGGACCTCCTTTCGTCAGTAACTTCTACTGGAACAGTGAAAGGACCACTTCAGTTATGTCCATGTTAGTCTAGATGGCTTCCACTGAAACTAGGATGTTTATTCTGTATCTGAGGTAAATGAGATGAGAATCCAATTCAATGGAAATAAAATATTGCACGAGAAAAGATGTGAAGGACAGAAAAACTGTAAGGTGGTACTGTTCAGCAGTCTTTTTCTTTCAATGATCTGATCAGTCCTTCTCATCAAGTTAGTAAGGTTTTTTTTCAGATGAAGGGGCATTGTAAGATAGCACATTAAGGGCCAAATACACCCTTGCGAGATAGTTATGAGTTTTTAGTCAAATAACCCACTTAGAAAATGCATCCTTCCGCCTTTTTTTCTTCTGCTACTTACAGAACTCAGCCAGTGTGACAGGCTCAATGTGCTGCCAACCTCCACTTCATCATCCAAGCAAACACAAGAAGTCTCCAAAAGAAACTGAGCAAATATTTCCTAAGGTAAGTGTGAAAATTGCATCCCACGCTGGGTCCTTTCAGCAGACATTTGCTGTAAAACTACTAAATTGTATGAATGGAATAAAGGCCACATTTGTCTGTGCTGTTTCTGCTGGCCTAGTTGGAGTCATTCTTGATACCCGTTTTGATGCAGTTAGTCATAAGTCAGTGGGTGGTTTGCTTTGGCTTCAAAGTTCTCAGCTGATTTTTCTGCAGTGGAAATTTATCTGAACTAGAGGGGAAAATGTTGATAAGTTGTGGATCCCCACCTGTTAAAATGGCGGTTCTGTTGTAACTGTCTTTTTTCTTTTTTTTTTTTTTCTTTTAAGTCTCTCTCATCTGTCTTTTCTAAATTAAAAAATCTTACTTAGTCACTCAAAGCCTGGCTTCTGGCTCTCATCCTATTTTTCAAATGTGCATAAGGTAGAAGAGGGGAAGCCTAGGCCTGTACAATGTGGGACTAACGTCCCACATTAGTGGTGAAGATCTTGCCCGTGCTCTGCACACAAGGAGGACTTCCTGCAATGCTGCTCCCCTTACTCCAGGCCTTGCAATGGAATTCCCCGTACTAATGCTTTCCAGGGAAATATAGACATGTGCCAATTCTTCCTTATGCAAAGAATATACTGGCTTAAAAATGTGGCTGCTCTCCATCATTGCTGCTGAGAATGAAACAGTATTTTTTTCCCTCCAGTAAGCAGATGTTGAGAGGACTTTTTCTGACTATCATTTCTCTGTTGCATTAGAGCCTTGTTCAGTCCTGCACTTTGCCTCCCTTAATTATAATAGTGAACTTCAGTCCCTGCAAGGACAGATATTTTCTCTCTTCAGAGCATAAGAGCTAAAATCATCTCCTGGCCTGTTGATTTAGTTGTGTCACTCCCAGGGGAGGATCTCTTGCTGGCTCTCCATCCTTTCTCACCTCCAAAGCTTCTTAAAGCTTTTCTTCCCCATGAATATATTTTAAATTGCTCTGCTTTTGTAACATCCTCAGCTATCTTTGCTTTGCTGTGGCCTTTATGCTGCTGACTAGGCACTGCACAGGTTTCCTGAGCTCATCCAGAGAACCCACAGCACAGTCATCCCAATAGTCCATCCCTGCTGCTCTGATCAGACAAATATCCAAGTACTGATTCTCTTCACTGACTTTCCTCTGAGTGTCTTCGGGTTGGCCAACCTGAGAGAGTGACAGTTCCTTTTGGAATATAGAAAAAATTATTACTCTATAGGTTCTACTGTAAACATATCATAGATACTGCTATAAAGGTGGCTAAGTTCAGTCAGGAGCAGAAAAGAAAATAGCCTGTTAATATTTACAGTTTCAGCACTGGGAGTAAGTGATCATGTCTTCTGGCAAGCTTTCTATTTCTTCACTAAAAATGTGCTAAGGAATAAACTGCTTTTCCTCTTTTTGCACTGTAATGTTCTTCTAGGGCCTGAAAAATCATATGTGCTTCAGAAATTGTATCTCTAGTCCATTTAGCACCAGAAAATAATTAGGTGAGTGAGGGCTTTGGGGAAGAACCAAAATGTGCCAGCTTGGAATGGCCAGTATTGGGACTTCAGAATTAAGGACTATATTGTGCTGGTGGGTTTTTGTAATTTCTGTTGTATCCCTGCCATTGATTCATCTATTGCTACTCACATATCCATCCTGTGGGTCCAGACCCATAGGGAAGTCCAGAGCTAGACTTGCCTCACTGAACTTTGGGCAACGCTAACTATACCTGCAGGAACTGTAGAATTATGAACTGTAGTTTTCTTATAGATCAGCAATCTTAGAGCTTGCTAAGCTTTTGAAATAAATAGATGATGTACAGATGAGCGGTAGAGATGACATAGGGCAGCCTCCACTTGTTTGTTTGTTCCTGTTAAAGTTTCTATCCCCTCACAATATGTTGCTCCCTCCTGCTTCCCTCGGCACTTATCTCCCCACCCATCATTAGCACCAAAATACCACCCAGCTTTAAAATGCTGATGCAGAGGGCCTAAGTTAAAAAAGAGATACCTAAAGATTAGGGATTAGGTTGCAGAAGTGCCGAATGTCCCATACACAGTTATGGGCCTGGGAACAGAGTTTAAGTCCAGCAGCAACTGCTCAGGCTCTAACTCAGTAGGAGATTGGGACGCTAAATATTTTGCTAAAACTGGACGATGCTTTGGTGTCTGGGTGATCTGCAAGGTTAAGTTCCATTGATTCTCAGTGTCCCAGAATACCCTGTGTCATCTGTGCATTTTCAAAAGCGTTGCCTATAGGCAGTGAATTATAGACACCTCTTTTGGAAAATCTTGAGCTGGAAAATCTCCAGCTTGAGCTGGAGTTGTTTAAAGCTGTTCTTAGTGATCATACAGATCCAATGGATCCAGCTCAGGCAGTGGCTTCAGCAATGTTTTAAATAAAAGACTTTTATAAACTAGGAATTTTAGATATTAGTTGTTAAATCTAGTTATGTCAAGAACAACAGTGAATTATGCTTCGCTGTTTTTTATTTGTTTGTTTGTTTGCTTGCTTGCTTTTCCGCAGCTGGTCCCCTCTGACTTGGTTGCCTGAATGTAGGTAGGTGCAGGAATTCCAGATTAAAGCTTGAGATATAAGACAACCCTGAATGATACAACTTTTGTTTTTTTCTCTTAAATTCACTTTAACTTAAGCTGTCTCCCTGTCATTGAATAAAATCATTGAATGATTTAATGGGGGGTTAAATGAAAACTAAGACTTTCCATACTGGTGTGATGCAACAATCTTGTGCTCAATTAAAGCCTCAAAGCATTTTTTAAAAGCTATATAAAAGGTGAATCATTTCTGTAAACAGCCCTTAAAGTGAAAACCCAACACCTTTGCTGTGGGAGAAGTGATTTGGCCTCAAATACTTCGCAAACAAAGAGTCACTGGCCTTCTGCGAGCTGCTCTTTCTTCAGCAGCTCAGCATGGGGTGCCAGAAAAATCATTAACCGGCCCATCTTGCACTTCCCTCTTTTCCACACCTGCGTATCACGATCCCTGCTGTAACTTTATGGACCGTGAGGAGGCAGGTTTGACGCCATGAAACACAGGCTCAGCCAACAGCTGCAGGATGGGCAGAAAGCCAGACAGTAAAATGTAAAGAGGAGGAAGGAGAGGGAGCACCTTTGAAGTCTACAAAAAGGCATGACTTTGACCACTTCCTTTTTTAATTAGCTGTCTCAGGTACACTGAGCTATTGGCCACCAGTTTGAACGTAACGCAGGGAGAATTTTGGAAATGTTGAAGGCAGCACTGTAAGCAAAACATATGGTTTTATCTCCATATGATTATTCTTTTCTCTCTCTCTCTCTCTTTCTCTCTCTCTCTGTCTCTCCTTTTTTTTAATCTGCTTTTAGTTAAGTTTAACATAGGAGCATGAATGCCATGGGAAACAGTTTATTCCATTTGGGAATCCCTGAACTAAAGTTAACTCTGTCTTTCAAGTGTGAAAAACCACATTAATGCGGTGTTAAAAGTTACGATTTTGGTCACACACTAGCCAGGAAACTCATAGTTACAAATCCCATAGTAACCATACCACAGCTCCTTGGCACAGAGGTAGATGTTTTTGGAATTAATTTATATAGTGTTAACTTTTGGTCAGTACCTTGGGTTAAGGAAGTTGCTTTTGATTTTATTTGCTCTAGTTGAAAGCGTAACCTGAAGGATGATGTAGAATTACAGTCTCTGTAGGGACCACATTTTCCTGTGGCTTCAAGAGGCCCAAATTTGATTGTGGACTGGTATGTTCTGTGCACTTTCTATTCACATTGAAGTGTGTTTAGGGAAATGGATAAAGGGAAAATAGAAACGGTAGTTGTACATGCATGTAGGAATCACGCTTTTTTAAATTAAAAGGCTGTTAATCAAGAGCAAGTATTTTGATGCTAAAAGTCTATGTCAGGATCAGATCCTTAACCATAAGAGTGCTTTCTGTAGGATGTATTTTCTGACTAAAAAGAGTTGCACTTAAATATGCTTTAGACGTAAGATAATCTATTTGTGCCTGTGTAGGGAAATAAAGCTAGTGTTTCTTGTAAGGAGGATTCAAATTATTTGCATATTCTTTCCCATGCAGCTATAGAAATATCTCATGATAGATATTAAAAGACCTACAGATTCAAAATTGTCTTTATTATTTTAATAATAAATGTAGTACTTAAAAAATGCAGAACTATCTGAAAGAGCTGTCTGTCATGCAAAGGAGTTGTATGAGATACTTTGAAGACCATACTGTCAACTGATGTGCAGTGTTGCTCAAGCCTGGGAAAAAAGTTATTTGGGAATTTATTAGAGCTGCAAAAAAATATTATCTGATTAAAAAAAAAAAGCAACAAAATGAGCCACTGTCCTGCTGTGCAGTCAGGAGGGATCTCACAGTAAATTCCGAAGGTGCAGTATCAATGATGAGAAACTTCATAGTAGTTTGTAACTGCAGTAGCCCTGAGATTCTGTCTTTAGGGAGGGTGGAAAAAAGTCATATTGGGTATTGTTGTAAATCCAATGGAACCAGCAGAAATGTTTCATCTTCATGTAAGAGCTCAATCTGGTCCAGTGGGTTTTGAAAACTTAAAATAAGGAACAAAAAGGATGCACAAAAGCATTTGTGCTGTGCACAGATAATTTAAATAACATTAATTTAAAAAATAGTACACAGTCTTTCTTTTCCTTGATGTTTCTCAGATGATTTTATTTAAAACACAAAATTTTTAAAATGCTTTATTTCATATTTATAAACTACAGTTGAAATACATCATTTTGTACATTATAGATAAAGAAAATTATGTAAATTAGTTTTATTAATTAATTAATTAATATTTATTATTAAATCAATTTATTAATTGATTTATTTCTCCAGAATCCTTTAATACAGATCAGTCCGTCTGCCTGTCATTCCTCAGTGTTTATTTTTCTGTCTCTAGGTACATACACTAACAGCAAAACATACACGAGAGCTTGCAGACACCTGCTTCTCTAGAGGTGATATCTCCCAGTGCAGCAGTGTTGATTTCATTTTTTTTTAAGATTGGTTGATGTAAACCAACCTCATGGTGTTTTAAGACATCATTTATATAGATTAATGACCTTAGAAATGTATTCATTGCTTACGGATTTTTGCTCTCTTTGCTTAGTAAGCACCAAGTAAAAATTGCGTTGTGATATAATATTACAATATAATATCATGAACTCATAGGTTTTTGTAGAGGATGATAGATTATGGGTGAATTGGTAGCTTAGCTCACAAGTATTTTTTGGTTTATTTTTATGAAAACATTGGCAAAACCTGCACATTTAGGGGAGGCATGAGGATCTCAGAAAATGATATTAATTGCAAAATTGAACAGGGAATAAGAGAAATAATTATCCTGCTGAGAGTAGGCTCACATGTCCCTACAGTGACATGTGTCTTAACTCCAAGTGTCACTAGAGCACAAACCCCTACTCCCATCATGGTTCTTTTTGCAGAATTAGGGATTAGGCAGTGAGTGTGTTGCCCTCAGCAGCCTTTACTTCTGTGGGCCTAAAGAGAAGCTCCTTAACTTACTCTCAAGAGAAGAATAACTAGATTTGTGATTCCCTTTCTCCTCTCAGGGGACTGCACTGTCCAACAATACTCCTATCCTACAACAGAGTTCTGTGAGGTCTGGATCAGGGATATTACTTTTCATAAGGGGCTCCACAGATACTTTTTTACTGCCTTGCATCTCTACTAACGTAACTTGGAATCACTAAGTGACACAAGTTAAAAGCAGGAGGTTGTATTTGACTGGATACCTGTCCAAACATTCCAGCAAGGAGGGGTAATATGAAGAAAAGAAAAGAAGAAAAAAAAAGTTGCCGTTTTCCTTGGCATCAGCTTGGAACAAGCATGTTAGCAGCCAGTAAGCTACCATGCAGTTTCAT